>JANJGK010005378.1:0-47386 GCA_039081455.1 Macrobrachium rosenbergii
CTGCCTACCTCCAGGGAAGCAGCCTCTGAGGAGGATCTTCCCCACTCAAGGCTGCCTTCAAGGGAAGGCTTCCTTAGGGCACCTTGGGGCCCCTCAGCCTTGTGGTTCAGGCCCTCCTCAGGCCCGCTTCCCCAGCCTGGCAGGAAACCTGCCTACCTCCAGGGAAGCAGCCTCTGAGGAGGAACTTCCCCAGTCAAGGGTGCCTTCAAGGGAAGGCATCCTTAGGGCTCCTTCGGGCCCCTCTGCCTTGTGGTTCAGACCCTCCTTATCCATACTTTTTGAATATGACACCAAACCTCCGAAGGCTTCAAGGAGACTCGAAGGATTTCGGAGCTTGCTTCTGGAGACTGAAGTTGGAGTTCCACTGAGCTCTAGCGCTGGGGGCATCCGCGAATGGCTCTTCTTCTCTCTTGCCCTTCCAGGAGCTGAGACCGAAGGATTCTGAAGCACTTTCAAGGAAGACTCCGAAGGTTTTAGGCCATTTCAGCATCGCTGCAACCACTTCTTTGCTTTCCTTTCCTGATATACATGGCGTCTCTCTCGTGCCTCCAGGAGCTGGTGACTGACTGAAGGAAGGATTCGAAGGCGGCGAAAAGTCCTCTTGATTCCTTTGAGACTTCACCGATCTGTTGATCCAGATGGTAGTTCTGGCATTACGAATCTCCTCTCTCTTTCTCTCTCTCTCTCTCTCTCGCTCTCTGCTTTCTTCTCGTGAAAGTCCTCGAAAGTCTCTATTCCAGGGTCCTCCTCTCCTCCTGATTCCTGTCCGTGCTCTCTCCCTCTCTCTCTCTCTCTCTCTCTCTCTCTCTCTCTCTCTCTCTCTCTCTCTCTCTGCTTTCTTCTCGTGAAAGTCCTCGAAAGTTTCTATTCCAGGGTCCTCCTCTCCTCCTGATTCCTGTCCGTGCTTATCTTGAGTGCAGAACTTAGTCCCAAACGTGACAGTATTAAAAACATTCCCGCTTTATAAATCGCCTAAGGCTGGAACGTCGTCGACTCCATTCTGCTCCTCCGCCATGTAGTCCATATTTTCATGAGCATAAAATTGTTTCCTGAAGTCATCTGTATAAATCTTCGCCTGGTTTTTAATCTGATTTTGTTTCCGGAGACTGAAATTTGCATTTTTCTGAGCCATAGCAACGTTGGGCGCATGCGCCAATGATTTCTCTCTCTTTCTCGTCCTTCCAGGAGCTGGAAAATTTAGGAAACTTTTAGATCGTTCCAGCATCGCCTTTGTAGCCAAATATAATAAAATTTTCATTTATTGTAGAACGAAAACAAACAGCAATCTAATGACATTTTCTTAAATCATTATTGCCCCAGGTTGAATACATTTAAAAAACAAAGCACATTCTTGTATACTACCAAGAGGAAGGAATAATTATGAGATATCGATAAATATGAAATATTCCTTCTTTCAAATGAACTCCTTAATATTCTTTGGAAGCTTCAGTTTCAAATCAATGGCCCCTTTAGTGGGCTTCTTGTTCCATATGAATAGGGTTATAATAATAATAATAATAATAAAGGCTTACAGGATTTCATTGACCATTTCTGTATTGTCTCTGGCCCTACTTGTCCACCAAATTCTGTTGTCCAGAGGTCCAACACCTGAATTGTCTTTCCAGTTTCAGTTACTCTCCTTTCTTCAACTTCATTTCCTTCTCAGCTCTCCTTTGCCTTGATCATTATTTTTCCATGAAATTTAATAGATAGATTCATCGACACCAATAATGTTTCTTGCTGTTCAATAAAAAGTCAGAGATAGACAATAGATAGATAGAATATGTGATGACTATTTCACGAATGGGTGACTCTCTCTCTCTCTCTCTCTCCGCAACCATATCCTACCTGACTGTACTTAGTAATGCGTTAGCTATATAGGTCAGCTTACCAAAACTAATCACCTGAAGAATCAACAGAAGGACTCTGAATCTTGTACAACACTGCCCGAGGGACGGTGGCAAACATTCAAATATAACATTCCTTTCATTCCCCCTCTTTACATTCTACATCAATAGATGTTACATCAGTACAAATGTCTTTCCACAGACTTCCACAAACGTCTTAGAACTCTTGGCAAGTGACGTCATCATAACTCTTCTATAATAATGTCATTCTTTTTATTACGCACTGTAGAGCAATCTGCATCAGGGGACATGACCCCACCTCTCTCTCTCTCTCTCTCTCTCTGGTCCTTAGTTCACATATGAATATCCCATTGATATGGCATAATTTTTCCATATTATTTTGATGTTTATTGATGTTCGTGATAATATCCCCCTGAGAACGTGTTCATGAAATGAAATGATTGCAGGTTATTCTCATGTCCTTATTTTGTAGGTTAATCAAGTGGGTACAAATATAGCAATTGCTTGTAGTCTTGATTCAGTTTTATACAGAGGAAACTAAACTGTGTAGGTCATGTGATTATAGGGAGCTAATAATGTGTTCAAAGGCTAAATATTTCGTTTCAGTTTGAGTTCATTTTCATTCTTCTATCTTAGTAAGCGAACAATGGGACTTTTCCATTCATTATCTCAGAAAACTGTATCAAAATAATGAGTGAAATCGGATTTCAGTTTCGTCTTCAAGTCTCCCTATATTCTAAGGCGGCCACGTGGTCACCATGCGGTCCTTCTCCATCAAAAAATGTACAGCAATTTTAACTATAAGCAAGTCGTGAACGCCACCTTTTGGCCACCGAAGAAAATCAGCGCAAGTGGACCACTGCATCTTCCAAGATGGGCGTGCAAGCTAGCTAAATTATTTTTATGAGAAGTTTTCCCTCATTATATAAGATGATGATATTTATGTTGAGATAACTAAATGAAATACCAATTGGTAATAAATCATTCATAAAAAGAAAAATAACACGAGAATCATAGACGACATGAAGAAGACCCAGGCACACCAACATAATCAGATTCAACACCGCATTTTGAACGGCAATGTCACAGCTCTCAGCATGAGACAACTGAATGAAAAGTCATTAATTTGAAACAGATTTCTGAACTGACTACAGACTACTCGGAATAACGAAATATCCTGAATTCACCTGCTTTAGAAGCCGTATAGATTGGCAGTTCCTTCAACTCTGCAGTTACTGTTCGTGGCGTGTTTTACCCCGACCCCAAATGCATGCTGGGAACAAATTTACCTTTAACAGTTTTTATTTTTGGGGGGTGGGGGGGGGGGAATCCTGCAAAAATAAACATCCAAGTATCTTTATTTATATACTAAAAATCTTTTAAGATTAACAAACTATATTGTTGGTGTTGATATATTCTTAATGTTCATCATAAACAGATCAAATAGAGATTCTTCTTCAACTCATCTGCTGAAACTGATGAATTTTTGCTTCATCATTTTATGAAACCAAAATATCTGAGAACCTTCAGGCAACGTCTAAGGTAGGAAGGACTGTATGTGGTTGCAGTGGGAAAAGGAATTTGCACAGACCGGTTGGAATGGAGCATATGATGACAGCAACATATATTGGAAGAATAATATATCCTATTTTACTCAAATTGCACCCCAATTAAAACATTTCCAACTTGAAAGTAACTCTAACTCAACATTAACGTCCTTCTGAAAGAATTCTTTGATATTATTGTTGGGAAACTTACTTTTTATTCTCCATAGTTACTGAGAATTACCGCTCATTAATTTGACATTATGTGGAGGATTAAGGCACAAATGCCTTCATTATGGGAGCGTAAGGGTACAAATCACCAATGTTCTGCAACTGCGAATGCAGTGTACTGTATATTGGTCATTGGTGGGCCAATAAACTGAATTTTATCCAGGACGAAAGGAGAATCAATTAGGCAGACAAACAAATCCTGAGGCTATAGTTTTGCTTTCTGACGAATCTGGGGTTCATTGCAACATTGATAGGTTGCAAGGTCATTAAAATATGTTGCAAAGTCTCATGTGTTTTCGCGATCAGAATGTCAATATATTGTATCTGATTCAGTTCGAAGGAAAAGTTTGTTTGCCAAGAGAAAAAATCCCAAAGCCACAGCCTTGCTGTGTTGGCCAAGTATGCCTCGCTTGAAACATTCTTATTGCAGGAAAGTTGCAATATGTTGCAACTTCCTGTGCATAATGAACGTTAGTAGGACATGAATTTGTATTTTATCAACTTGGAAGGCGAAGCCATTCTGGTCCCCCCAAAACTCCAGAGGCGATAGCTTTAGCGTTTTGATCAAATATACTGGCTTGCAACATTACAATAATGCAAGCAAGCTGGAATATACTGCAATTTGACTGCATTTTTGGCATAACAGACCGATCCCTTTGCCTTTCTTCAGTCTGAAGCAAAGGCTGGATCGTTCCCCAAAAACAGCCTCATTGTCTTGCTATTTTGTATGCTATGAGTTTGTTTGCAACCTTCCCATATTGCAAGCAACTTGCAATATATTGTTATTTCGAATACATATTTATCATCAGAGTCCCAACAGACTGCCTTTTATCCAGTTCAAAGCTTTAAAAGTTAGTTTGGCCTTCTAAAATCTAATAGATGCATTTTATCCAATTTCAAAGCAAAGCTGTTTTGCTCCCAGGAAAGAATCCTGGAGCGATTTCCTAGAGCTCTGCTGACGAATATTCCCTTGCTTTCAACATTGTCGTCTTGCAAGCAGATTGCAGAATATTGTAACTTCTACAAATCGGCCATCAATCATAAGCCCAGTGACCAACACTTACCCAGTTAGAAGGAAAGAATGCTTCGCTATTTTCGATGAATTTCACATTCATTGCAACATTACAGTTTGACCCTATTATTAGCATATTGCACACGGCACCTCCGTCTGGGACATTGCAATGAGTGGGGATATTTGTTGTCCTTTATAATAGTCTTCTGCAAAAGTCATTCTGGAATAAAATGATTGCATGACCTGTTCATGACTCTCTTTTGTATTTTAAGGATTCGGGTCTGAATACAGGATTTGTCTAATAGTCTTGACTTAGTTTCATGTAAAAGAAACTAAACTATATTGGTCATGTGATCATAGGAAGTTATTACCATTTGTTCAAAGGTTAAATTACTCTTCAGTACGAGTTCAATTTCAGCCTCGCAATTAAACCAACGATAATTGGGAATTTTCCACTAATTAGCCTACGAAATAGTATCAAAATGATCCATTAATGAAATCATACTTTAATTATGTCTTCACTCCTCCGTATACTCTAAGGCGGCCACGTGGTCCCCATGCGGTCCTTTCTCCACCAAAAAATTGACAGTAATTTTGACCATAAGCAAGTCGTGAACGCCACCTATTGGCCACCGAAGAAAATCAGCGCAAGTGGACCACTGCATTTTCACAGGTGGGTGAGGAAACCAGTTAGATTATTCCTATTCCCATCTTTTTCTCATAATCTCAAATGAAAAGTCTTTAGGGATATCTAAATTAACTTCAATTGGAAATGAGTATTTCATGCAAAGGAAAGACGACCCAAAATTCGACGCAAGGGAAGACGGTACAAATGCACTTGCCTACAGTCCTCCCCCAGAGCGAAAATGCCGCCGCCCGTCATAGACACTATGAAGATCCAGGCAGACCAACAAAATGAAATTTATCAACGTATTTTGGACAAGAATATTGCAGTTCTGAGCAAAGAATGATCGAATCAAAAGTGATTTACAAAAATTCTGGTTTCTGCACTTGCTAAAGACAACGTGAAATACCAAACTTCCTTTAATTCATCTGCTTTAAAAGCTAAATACAGATTGGCTCTTCCGACAATGCAGGCACACCAACAAAAATAAATTCAGCATGTCGTATTTTGGACGAGAATATTGTAGTTCTGAGCGTAAAATATTGTGATTAAGGTTTATTTATAACATATTCAGGTTTCTGGCTTAAATGGGGTTTACTGGAAATAATAAATTATCTTTAGTTCACGAACTTTCAAAGCATGATATAGATTGGCAGTTCCGACAACCCTCCCTCCCTGCACTTCCTGTTCTTGGAGATCAAAGTCTCAGGCCAAATATTTACGGGAAACAGTTGCATCGTTTCTTTTTAGATTTCAGAGGGAAATGATACGAAAATAATCATAAAGATGGCATGGCTTTGTTTACATACATAACGTCCTCCAAGACTAACAGATCGTATTGTTAATATGTAAAATATTTTCCTTATATGCATCGAAAAGGATGAACATAAATTCAGAGACCTCCTCAACTTAATTGCTGAAAATGTGCAGGATTATACAGATGTTGTTATGTCAGCCATTTTCGATTAAATTTTTGCTTGCATGCTTCTTCGTGCATAAAGATGATTATTATCATTGTTGACTGGATATACAATCATAGCATGATTATTTCAAAAAATATTAAACTTTCTATTACTGTGAAATACAATCATGGTTTGATTACAATATCACTATTACACAGTTGCAAAGACACTACTGGTATTGTCTTAGTTTCATGACATTTGTACAGTATATATATACACACACACACACACAAACACACACACACACACACACACACACACACACACACACATATATATATATATATATATATATATATATATATATATATGTGTGTGTGTGTGTGTGTGTGTGTGTGTGTGTGTGTGTGTGTATAGCGCCTTCTAATGGCACCTTCTTGAACGAGGCTGATGATCCTCTCAGAGAGAAACATCGCAGGGTTCCGTCACAATATAAGGGCCTCAGGGACATTTTGGGACATGTCGTACGAACTAATCGTCCGCCATAGCTTTCTGAAGGGCGTCGTGTGCAGGTAGGGTCGGGCTGTTCTTCATCAAAAGGCTAAACCCACTTTTATTTCTTCTAATCTTAAATGCAAAGATTTCAATATCGGAGCAGTTAGAGGAGTGGACCATTCCCCGACGATCTTTGAATTTCCTTATCTGTTTGATCATTCGGGTGACTTTCACTAATGAACACCTGGGCGGTCTATCGAGTTGTTCTTTATTTGTGGAGTGCCGTGAAGGGCAGTGTGAAAGAAAGAAGGAAGAGCCCTTTCAACAAAAGCAGTCATGACACTGAGTTTCAATCCTCCAAGCCACCCACCCACCCACCCACTCACTCCGACCGTGAAGGCAGAGAGAGGCCCACCAAGTCAGTTCTTTTCTCGTCCTCTTCCATCTCCAAATGAGCACTTTTTGCGAGACGAGGATGTCGAGGAAAGGAGGAACTTTGCTGCTCATGCATAAGACAGCAGCTGCTTCCTCTCAACAAAAAACAGCGTTATGTTTCAATATATCTCCTGGGTACCGTTGACACTTTGCTCTGTTGAACTGCAGTGAAACCTAATCAGCCATAATGAAAATCCCTGGGCTTTTATGTTTTTCTGTATTTTCTTATTAAAGTGAAAGCGTTCCTGAATGTGTCTATTCCCTTCCTCTGATGAAATGAATGTGAGACAATTGTTACCTGACCTTTCCACTATGGAGAAAGGAATTTTTGAAAGATAGAGAAACTATTATAAATCAAGTTGTGTGGGTGCATCCGTTATTTATAATAATAATAATAATAATAATAATAATAATAATAATAATAATAATAATAATAATAATAATAATAATAATAATAATTTGGCAGAAGACCCTCACTCAGACTTGTCTCATTAAATACTATTAATTCCTGTGCGGCGTTTACTTCAAAATGAGTCTTTTCAATGTCTTATGACCTCAGTCTCTGGGGGATTGGTCTTGCAAGTGTCTGTCTGTCCTTCATCTAAGTCCGTCGTTCTCAAGGACAGAGACACAGCCAGGTTCAAGTTCGTCTCTACATTTCATTTGCACAGATTATAAACAGGGACAAAAAATACGGGTGACTGTTCCAGCTTTATTTCATTGATGGTGAGATCATTTCGAAAGTTCCAGCGAAGGTCCAATGCATTACTACCCTAGTATTATTCTCCTTGCATTTTAATACATTTTATCTGATCATTAATGCTGCCTGGGTGGTACATGTTCAGACAGCCTTATGTTATCACGGGCACTTACAAAAAGGCAGCTCAGAAGTGATGCAAAGGTGTCAAAATTAGCTCCATGACTGATGTGAACCTATGGACTCCGAGCAGTAAACAGAAACCGGATTGAAATGTCTATTAGGGGATTCCATAGACGCTGTCAGCAGGCCGTCAGGTGGCGAGTGACGTCACGTGCTTCCCGGTGGTGAGTAGCCACTCCCTGGACCATTTTTCGGGGCTCGTTCTGAACTCGGGGATTCATGTCCTCTGTCTCCTGGAGGAGGCTTCAGTCAGACGGTGCCCTTTGCTCATAAATTTAGGGCTTCACGCCCTTGTATCTCCTGGAGAAGGCTTCAGTCAGCTGGCGGCCTTTGCTCAGTCGAATTGCTGAGGTCATCGTGTCGTAGAATCATTGGCGGGAAGTTTGTCTCCTGCTTGAGTTCAGGGATGGTTTCATTATTATTATTATTATTATTATTATTATTATTATTATTATTATTATTATTATTATTATTATAAACAACTCTTCTAAGAGCTAAACAGCCTTCAATAACTCGACCAAAGAAGGCATCCCAGTAGGTAAAGCCCAATGGGGCATTGCCTCCCTCAGGAAATACCACCAGTAAGAAACCCCGAGGGAGTTCCCTGTGTGGAGGAAAATCAGCTCAGACCAACTGACCCATCACAGACTCTGATGACCCCTGTCACCATGTGACGTCACTCACGACCCTCCGGCCATCTGACCTCAGACAGACTTTTCCAGAACCCTTGTATTCTTCATGTTCTGCTGACCTTCTCTGTTCTTCTTACCAGACACTAAGGGTGGACCCAGACTTGTCCTATTCATGAAGTTCTTATTTATCATTCTTATTGACATATTTACTCTTTATCATCTTTGTTTTTATTATTTCAGTTTTATATTGCTTTGAATTATCTACTTTTTCATGAAACTTTCCCTTTATCTTATTCGTTATTTTTCTGTCTTATCGCTGTCAACTCTGCTTTATTCTTTTCCCTTATTCAGTCATCTGTTACCTTCATCATCTCCTTAGGTTTAGAAAGTGAATTTTCTTTCCATTTCCATCCACTTTCCTTTCAACTTCATTTCTTTATTAACTTTTCTTTCGGGTTTTGTTTGAATGAACGACCGAAAGTGTCCAACCACCAGTCTCACTGCCAATTGCCCCATTAACTGAAATGTGGGGCTCTTTCCCCGTAGAGTTTCATCAATGTTCTCGTATAAGACTTCTCGGTCTCTCCCGTCAAGCTTTTATTGTCTCAGATCACCCACGTCTTCCCGTCTGCGGGTTTAAACTTCACTTACCGGCCGCTCAAGGGGCACTGGTCCGTGCTGGTATAAGGCCACTGTAATCTCCAGAATAATCCATAACATTAGATACATCATTCTAATTCGGTACTGAATTCAGCACTGACCTTTACAAATAGGGATTATTTTATCTTCTGAATAATGATAATAATAATAATAATAATAATAATAATAATAATAATAATAATAATAATAATAATAATAATAATAATAATAATAATAATAATTCATATTAACCTGCAAATGTGCCCATTCCAGGAATCCTCCTCAGAGGAATCCTACGAATCCAGCGAAGCCAAATACAGCTTCAGCGACGAGTTCGGACCCGAGGAATCCCGCGACGGAGACGACACTCAGGGGTCGTACTTCGTCCTCCTTCCCGACGGGCGCCTCCAGACGGTCAAGTATTACGTCGAGGGCGACTCAGGTTACGTGGCTGAGGTCACTTACGAGGACGAGGCCCAGTATCCCGAATCGAACGAATCCGAAACCGAGTCCCAGTCAGAGGAATCGGACGCATTAGACGACTGAAGAGTTGAAGCGATTCCGAAGTGGAAATCATTAAAGTTTAGCTCTTTTATTTATGTTGTATCGCCGTTATGAAGGTGAATGAAGTTGTTTTATTGTAGTTTATTGTAATTAAACACTTTCCTTTAAGTTGAAGAAGATCCTTTCATCACAGTTTACTTGAGAGAAGTTTGATTTCAAACTTCCCTGAGTCATGATTCGTTCGTAAACAAGAGATCGCCATCTTGCCCTCAATCACTAATGTCACATGACATAATTTTTACTGATTTAATTTACATATTTATTCAATCCCCGTAGACAGCTTTCAAGAACAGACTTTTTAATTAATATCCAGGTAAAAGAAAGTAATTCAAAATTACTTCACCCACCTTCGAATGTCTTTGAAATAATGGGAAATATATTTTGATTTTACTTTCCTCCAACAGATGGCACCAGTGACTTGTGTGTTGACGACAAACAAAACTACATACAGAGTGATCTGTAGCCTCAGTTCCCATCAGAAGCAAGATGGTATTTCCAGGGAGCAGAAGTGTTGGAATTCTTTACCAAAAAAAATCATGATTATCAAGTTCGCAGTTTTAAGAGTGGTTGGCTGTTTTCAAGAGTATTACATTCTCGCCCCACCATCAAATTTAGGCTGTTCCTATTGCCCTGAGGTATGTTGTTTATAAGATTACAGTAAGATGCAATTCCTTTAGGCATAGAATAAGCTAACATATCTTCTTTGTACCTGATACATTTTCTTGCATGTTATATGAAAGTAGAATTTTACACCTGTTTTTCTCCATACTCGATTATTTTGTACATCAGTCATTTATAATTTGGTGGCTAAAGCATTGTTTTTCAATAATGATTTGCACAGTGGCTTGAAAACTGGTCTCATGCCACAATGAATATATTGATTTACATAACAAAATTATGAAAACGAGTCACAATAATCTCTAGATTCTACAGATTTTCACAGAAATTCCGATTTTCACGAAACCATATTGCTCTTGGGGATAAACTCTAGGATTTCACGCAAACCCCTAATGAAAATATTTGTGTAAATTAAAAATATTTGTATGGTCCCGGAGGGCTAACGTAAACACGAATGACAGGACAGTTTTTAGTTTTCTTTAAAATAAACTATTGCGCAGGCTTTGTCTGTCCGTCCACACTTTTTCTGCCCGCAACTTTTTCTGTCCGCCCTCAGATCTTTAAAATTACTGAGGCTAGAGGGCTGCAAATTGGTTTGTTGATCATCCACCTTCCAATCATCAAACATACCAAATTGCAGCCCTCTAGCCTCAGTAGTTTTTAGTTTTAAAGGTTAAAGTTAGCCATAATCGCGCGTCTGGCAACGATATAGGCCAGGCCACCACCGGGCCGTGGTTAAATATTCATGGGCCGCGGCTCATACAGCATTATACCGAAACTACCAAAAGATAGATCTATTTTCGGTGGCCTTGATTATACGCTCGATAGAAAATTCAATTGCGCCGAAGAAACTTCGGTGCATTTTTTACCTGTTTTCTGTTTAATCTTTCATTCGATGTTTGTCCTTTTTTTTTTTTTTTATTCTGAGATTTTGCTAACCCCGAACCTTCGGTGTTCGTTGAATTGAAACAGAATTTAACTTTTTATGTCTTACCTTTAGAATTTTTCCATATATTGTATCTCACGTGTGGAATTTTGCTATATATTTTATCTTACAAATGGAATTTTTCCATTTATTGTGTCTTACGTGTGGAATTTTTCCATATATTTTATATTTAATGTTGAATTTTTCCATATATTGTATCTTAAGTGTGCAATTTTACTGTATATTTTATCTTACAAATGGAATTTTTCCATATATTGTATCTTAAGTGTGGAATTTTCCCATAAATTCTATCTATCGTATGGAATTTTTCCACATCTTGTGTGGTACGTGTGGAATCCTTTCCCATGCTGTATCTTGTGTGGGGAATTTTTTCACATATTGTATCTTACGTGTGAAATTATACAGAACTTTTCCATATATTTTATGTCATATATATATAGAGGAGTGGAGACTTCCCTTCTACGCATCCATTCCGTTAGCTTACATAGTTTAAAGGAGTTTTAACTTGCATCTATATTTTATATATATATATATATATATATATATATATATATATATATATATATATATATATATATATATATATATATATATATATGTGCATGTATATATATACATATATATATATATATATGTACGTATATATATATATATATATATATATATATATATATATATATATATATATATATATATATATATATATATATATATATATATATATATATATATATATATATATATATATATATATATATGGGTGTGTATTGAAAGAGTGACATTTCGAAAGAGTGACATAACAAAAGAGTGACAAACCTGAACAAAAATTCATAAGAGTGACATAACAAAAGAGTGACAATTCTGGAAAAAAATTCAAAAGAGTGACATAACAAAAGAGTGACAAATATGAAAATATGCAAACATAACGGAAAAGTGACAAGTTAGCAATATATTATCGGAATCTTAAAGAACTCTCACTCACTCACACACACACACACACACACACACACACACACACACACTCTCTCTCTTTGACTTAATGATTGTTATAACTGCGAAATAACAGTAACGGTTGTTGATACTTGTACTATCTTCACAGTACTTACATCTCGTAGAATAGCAGTTGTTCGAAAATGTCTAGGTGAAGGCTACATTCTAAAATATTTTCAAGAAACTGTTTTGTTGTCTGATAGCTTTTGGCTGGATTAGGTGTTCCTTAGAAAGCATATTGTATTTTCACATCGTCTTGCCCATAATGGATGAATACAGTTTTGCCACATCCCAAAAAGGAAAAGAAAAGCTAGTCTTCAGAGAGCACATATACCGACATCAGAGGTCCCGAGGTCAGAATCATTATTTCCGGTGCGAGGACAAAAATTGTGGTGGTGCTGCAACACTTGGTGGAGTTTCGCTTTTTAATGAACAAGGTGGCTCGATATCTGGAGGAAAGGCACATAATCATGCACCGCTTGCTGGGAGAAAAGAGATACTACAATCTATTGCAGAACTTAAAGGCCAGGCTAAGACTTCAAATGCAACACCAGCGGCAATTATACAAGAAACTAGACAGAAAGTAGATATAAACTATGGTGCTGAAATGCCATCTGCATCAGCGATGAGGTAAACTATCCATCGTATACGTAAAAAAGAATTTCCAGTGGAAGCAGAATCTGCCATCGATCTGGTAATCCCGAATAAGTTACAGGTTACCCATACAGGAAGGAGAGAGAAACTTCCTTTTGTCTGATACAAAAACCGAGAGTGAGCGAGGGGAGGGTTTGGAAGCAGAAATCGAGGATGAAGAGGTACAGCAAAGAATCATAGCTTTTGGCAGTGAAAATAATTTACAAAGATTAGCCGACTCAAATATCTGGTTCCTGGATGGAACATTTAAGACTTGCCCTCGACAATTCTATCAGATATACACTATCCATTACATATTCCACGGGCAACCTTTCCCAGCTGTATATGCGTTGTTGCCTGGGAAAACTACACAAATATATTCATCAATGCTAGAACATTTACTTTCAGTTGCCGAAGCAAAAGGAATTCAACTAATTCCTACAGTCATCATGGTAGATTTTGAATGATCTTGCATCAAAGCTCTCCAAGAAAAATTTCCCGATGCTACAATCACCGGATGCTTTTTTCACCTGTGCCAAAGTATATACCGAAGTATTCAAAAGCATAACCTCGTAGATGCTTACAAAAATGATGGAAATTTAGCTTTAAGCTTACGAAAATTGGCTGCCCTAGCATTTTTACGGCCTGATGAAATCCATGATTCGTATTTAAGTCTCTCAAATGACATTCCAGATGAAGCTGAGCCAGTCTATAAATATTTTGGAGAGACTTATGTGCTAGGGAGGCGTATAATTCCACGAAGAGTACGAGGTAGGCCAAGACAAAATCATGTACGTCATCCTCCACGATTTAATCCTACTATATGGAGCATTCATCACTTGCAACGATACAATCTTCCAAGAACAAATAATTGTGTAGAAGCTTGGCACAGGGGATTTGAAACAGTAGTTGAGCGTTACCATTTGGGGGTATACTCAATGATTAGGGAGTTTACGAAAGAAGATCATCGCACAGACCAAGAGGTACAACGTCTAACATCAGGCATTACTCCGATTAAGAAGAAGAAAGAACAAATCCAAAGAGAGAAAAGGCTCGCAACAGTATCAAGTAGACAGGGACAAGTCTCTTTGAATGAATACGTCACGGGAATTGTTCATAATTTACTCTTAGGTACAAGTAATGGGCTAGCAACTTAGAGGAAGACACTGATGAAGATTGAAAACAATAATTTGATTTCAATGTTTTGTTTACAAAAATATGTTAATATTTAAAGTAATTTTATGTGTACATTTTTTTCGCATGTCATGATTTAAAAATGTTTAATTATTTTATGTTCAAAAAAGAAATAAATATTTTAATCACTGAACAAAAGAAATGAATATTTTAATCACTGAACCAGTTTTAGTACCCCATTCATTCCAATAATCTAGTGTTAAAAAACGTAATTTTGTCACTCTTATGTTATGTCACACACACACACACACACACACACACACACACTCACAGATAAGGACTTCCTCCCGAGAGACCAGAAGGGAAATCGCCCTCTATAGCCGACGGCCAGAGGGAGGAGGAGGAGAATGCCTCCTCCTCCTCCTCCCCCTCCATGCCCAGTCACAGCAGCAAGCACCGATGGGTTCATCTCTAGAGCTTCAAGGTCCCGGTTTCATGACGAATTTTGATATGGAAATGATTGTCTTATCACAAAAACAACGTTCATTTGTTAATAATGGAGATAATGACAATGTTCATATAACTGAAAGAACCTTTAAGTAGAGATTTACCTGTTATCACATTACACAGTTTTCTTAGAATAAAGAAAAGGGTCTTGAAATCAGCGCCACATTATTATTATTATTATTATTATTATTATTATTATTATTATTATTATTATTATTATTATTATTATATGAAAAATAAGGTTCATAAGCATTATTAAGGAGATTATCTTCAAATAATCACAAATATCGCAGCAACGATATTTTAAGTTGAAATCGAATTCCTTTGAGTGAAAAAAGTAATGTTAACAAATAACGAAACATTACTTTTTGTTAAATAATTGATGATATACATTCAAGTAATTAATCAATTTACCTATAATTGATGAAGCAGGGTTCCAATAAGGCCTGCAGCCTCTGCACAGATGAGCTCCCACATCGTGAGCGAGCGGATATTCACTTCACAACATCACGAAATCAACTGATCCTTTGATTCTGGAAATGAAACATCCAATCAAGAGCCAAGTTAATTCACACACTGGCAACTTCGATTTCCAATTAAGCTTTATTTTTACATTGTTTTTGTTCTCCATACTCAGACAAGGGATGAAGTAAACGCCATTTGATTCATTAATAAGCTGTCTGGCTTTTTAAAGGTGCCATAGTCATTTTTAACTACTTAAATCTTGTAAAAAATTAATGATTAAATATCGCCGTGCAACATCATCAAAGACGCAGTAAACGTATCGCCATGGTCAGATGGACCACTCCTGCCTTCGTACCTTTCTTCCTTCCTTCCTTCCTTCCTTCCTGTATGCAATGTCTCTCCTCCTCCTCCTCCTCCTCCTCCTCAACCTCTTTAATATTCATCAGTAATAAATATCAATGTCAGTTATTGACACGGTCATTAACATCAGAAAGAAAATGACTATGAAATGACCTCAAAGCGATAGGAGAATAGTCCAGCTCTTAGTCTGTTGACGAAAAATTTAGATATAGTCGTGGAACATCGAGAGAGAGAGAGAGAGAGAGAGAGAGAGAGAGGGAGAGAGAGAGAGAGAGAGAGAGAGAGAGAGAGATCAATGTTATCAGTGACAAGTAAATTGAGACCAACGGATGGCACGTTCAAGTTTTCAAGGTCCCAAATATTTTCGTCTTTTGAAAATCGAGGGTTTTCCTTTAGGATAAATAGGCCTATTGTCTCCTCCACTCTAGACATGAATATTTATATAAATAAACAGAATTCACTTATTTTTCAGGGAGGTACTTGATCAATATTCTGAGAGCCAATTCTCTCTCTCTCTCTCTCTCTCTCTCTCTCTCTCTCTCTCTCTCTCTCTACTGACGGTTATGAGTCTAGACCGTTGAGAAAACCTCGATAATTTCCTTCATAAATCTTCTATATTCATGTTGCATAAGTTAAATGAAAAATGTTGTATTCTATATCAATAACTAGTGGAAGTTGTTTGCGCAATTAGGACAATAATCGATGTATTAAACTTAGTAAGAGCATAATAAGGACTGCGTGGGTCGAGAGATGAAGAAAACTTCAGAGGAAGTGACGAAGGGACTGTGGAGCACCACATTCACTCTCGACCTTCTGGCTTCGGGAATAAGGGCGAGTTTCACTCTTCGGGTTGAGGGAGGATATCGTTATCTCTCTCTCTCTCTCTCTCTCTCTCTCTCTCTCTCTCTTTCTCTCTCTCTCTCTGTCTCTCCCTCTCTCTCTCTCTCTCTGCGGTTTATACACAGCTTTGATTTTTGTATTTTCATAACGTAACCTTCAAGCGCAAGTGGTTCTGAATACAAACTTCGCATTAATCTTGACACTTATTTTTTTGTTATTAACTCACCTTCTTTTGGAGCAGGGGGTTGTGTATAATCCTGCAGCATTATATATTTAGTAAAGGTCAAAATCTTCTTTGACGGACATTTTTTTTTTGTTTAGCTGCAGTCAACAGTTGGCCAGAGACGATATAATTTTCAAGTCGAAGCCACACATACATACATATATACATATATGCATACAACCTCTCCATCTCTATAGTCTAAATAAAGTTGCACACACAGACATGTGTGTATTTGTGTGTGTATATATATATATATATATATATATATATATATATATATATACATATATATATATATATATATATATATATACATATATATATATATATATATATATATATATATATATATATATATATATATATATATTATATATATATCTCGTATATATGAGTTTGTGCGTGTGTATATATTTCAGAAAATATGGCTGCTACAATTTTAAAGGACACATATATGCATTTCATAGCTTCAATGCTTTAAGATGTGATGGAAGAATTTTTGGAGTCAGATGGAACTAGGTCGAGAGACTCGAGGTAAAATCTTTGTATTCAGCAAATAGTTTGATTCCTCAGCAATATTGGCAGTCAGGTGATCTCCGAAGTGTTATGTATATTCGTGAGTACGTGCGTTAATTTGATCTAGATTATGCCAAAATCTGCCCTAAAAGTGAGTTTGATCGTTCATTAACATGATAGAACTGCAGTTGTCTAGACGTAGCTTTGGAGAGGATCCAGGCTTTGAAATCGGCAGATAAGGTAGAGTTTGAAATCTCTGTTTTTTATGGGAGGAAATTGAACTTGTGATTTTTACCATGATTTTCTGATCATTATGAACTTTTGAACTGGTGTGGGAGATTTAATATGAATATTCATACCTCTTTTATATTATTATTTTGTTATGTTACGTTTGCCATATCTTGGCTATGCATTTTACACTTTCCATTATTGTGTTTTGCATTTCATATATTTTTGGGAGTTTTCTATCATGTTTAATTCTTTCGACAGATGTCTGTGGACAGTGTGGACTAGTTCGAATAACATGTGGTAGACTGTTTTTTTTGACATGACTTTAGTTATTGATTTGGGGAGTATGTGTGAGTTTGGATATTTTCAGGCTATTAGCCATAATGAGACTTCTTTAATCAGAAGTGTTTGCAGTTCAGAGTTTAGTTATCTGACTCGATATTTCATTTATTATGCAATTTAATCTTTGCTTTGTTTTATTCATTTCTTGTTGGGTTATTTGAATAATAAACTTATTTTTGTAGAAACTATTGCGTTTCTTTAAATAGTCCATTTAATTGCTTTGGTGAGAATGAGTGAGATTCGGGTGGGTGAACTTCGGAAAACGATGAGAGAGAGAGAGAGAGGCGATACACGGTGAGAGAGAGAGAGAGGGAGAGAGAGAGGGAGGAGAAAAAAAGGATGCAAGTGTTATCGTGAGCGAACCTTCATACGCCTTTTCCTGAAGAAAGATTGTTAGAGCACGTTACTTACACTTTCAAAAAAGTGTTAATTCTGTTCTTGTTACAGAGTTAAATGGTGGCAGCCGTAACTCATGAATTTTAATGTCTTTGATGATGGCGAAAGAGGGAGATTACTAATAGACTAATTGGTAACGTTGATGCCCAAGGCATAGCCGACCTCACCTAAGGCGACAAGTCAGTGTTGAATGACTGAGTGGGTCGTGATTACGTGTATACACGGGTGATTACGCGCTAATACGGGGAATCTTTTTTTTTTTCCGTCTCTATTCGAGTACTGGGAGTGGGGAGTTGTGAAATAGATCTGGATGATCTCTAGAGCAATTTTGGGGTTAACAAAATACCCAAATAAGTGTGAATAGTGGCGATTGTGAGTTAATTACGCAAATGATGATTCAACAAGAATCGCGCTGGTTTTTTTTTTTGCTTGTCTTCGAGTGGGTGACGTCACAGATTAGAAGTAGAGAGATAGGTGCTCCGTTTTCTGTTTCAAATTGGTAAGTACCCCATTCTCGTAAGTTGCGCAGAACTCCGTTTTCTGTTCTTCTTTTAGAGGGGGTAACTTTTACCTTTCTCTAGTGTTCTTTTTGGTTTCTTTTTTATGTTGTTACGCTCAGGGCGTGTGATTACTCACAAAATGCCGGACGATGCAGCAAGCACATCCCAATCAGTTGTGGTGCATAAAGTGACGAGCGTTAGCGCGGGAATTAGTAATTTTAAAGGGTTAGTTGACGGGAAGCCAACCCAAAATATAGAAACTTTCATTGAGTCAGTGAACAATTATCTGAATCCCAAGAAAATTACGAATGGCGCTGAAGCTTTAACAGAGGCCAAATCATTTCTGGATTTAGATAAAGGAGATATTGGGAAACGAGCACGCAGTTTCGGGTTCAGAAGGTGTAAAACTTGGAATGAACTGCAGAAATTTCTACGAGCTACTTATGGCGGAGTTCAACGTGAATGCGCAGTTCGGAATTTGCGAGAGTTTCTCAAAATAAAGAAAGGCAATGATTCACTAGTCACATACAGTGCGAATTTATTTGATGCAGTAGTTGAATTAAAGAAATCTATAATAGGCTCTCCATGGGTAACTGGAAATAATATTTCCTTAGATAATTTTGAAAGATTGTTACACTTTGCTTGCCTTTTAACGTCGGTCCCAGATGTAATTGTAGATAGTTTTGATAAGAGAATTGATCAGGATACAGACGAACCCTTTTTGTTTGCACAGATTAACAAAAATCTAGCAAAATGCCCGACACTGGACAGTAGTTTTGTACAGGGAGGTGCAAAAATGTTGGCTGCGGTTTCGAAACCACAGAGCGATGCTAGTCCCTCGCATTCGGGAAATGATGCAACAGCGAAGACATGTGCACGAGTAGAATCGAAGAAAATTCCAGAGAGATCAGTCACAACGATACGTTGTTTTAATTGTGATAAACTAGGACATAGTAAATCAAATTGCAGAGTGAGATATTGTTCAGTTTGCAAATCTTCAGATCATGGATGGAGATTTTGCCCAGCCACAAAGAATAGAGATTATTCAGGGAAGTCACGGGGAGGTTTTTCTAGATATGACAGGAGAATTCCACATGATGCAAGTTCTAGATACACAAAGGAACAGCAGAATTTTCACAAGATAAGTTCGAAAACGGACACAGGATAATGACTAATCAGGTCTTAGAGTCACTAGAACCTAGGCCGATTGTACGTGGATTCTCTAATGGCAATGAAATTTTTATTTTCATTGATTCTGGTAGCTCAGTTAACTTAGTAAATGCTGACCTTTTTCACTCGAGGTTTCCAGAGTGCAAATTAGTCCCTTCTAGTGAGACAGTATGTGATGTACAAGCGAGGAAACTGAATGTTTTAGGTTCGTCATTTCTTACGCTTTGTATCGGTGGAAAGACAATAGTAGAATCATTTTTGGTCATAGAAGGATTAGCCTTAGGTGAAATGGTTTTGCTAGGACACCCTTCTTGTATGCGACATAACATCAACATTCTTACGGGAGTTCAGGGGATTACAATAGGTGAGTCAGGTTGTTTTGTTCCATATATACACAGGAAAAAAACTTGTGAGAAACCTAAGACACAGTCGGAGACATGTGTAACACATTCATTAGAGAGTGAAGATATTCCGCAAAGATCTTTCAAAGGATTTTTGTTGGAAGATATTGAATTGCAACCGCGAGTTCCTACATTAGTTAAAGTGTCGCTGAAAGAGAAGAATTTTCCTTCTCAAGTGTGCGTTGTTGAGGGAACCGAGAAATTCAAAGACGTTGTGAGTACGGTGTCAGTGAATGAAATTTCAGTCGCAGGCGTGACTTCAGTAGAATTAGTTAGCTATCAAGACTCAGTGAAAAAATATCACAAGGGTACTTATGTAATTGATTTTGAAGAGTTTAATGAAGAGCATAAATTAGTGAGTTTTTGTGGAGACGGGAATATGTTTCCTAACGAGGAGCAACTGTTCCGAAGTCAGGTTCTACATGAACACTTGGCTAAAGTTGATTATCCTGAGTATTCAGATAAAGTAGAGAAAGTGTTGAAAGAATATCTAGATATCATTGCTTTGAAGGGAGATAGATTAGGAGTTACAGATGTTTTAGAACATTCAATCCGCCTAGAAAAGGGTACCAATCCCATATATATTCCAGCATATCGAATTCCTTTTAAGATCAGAGAAGAAGTAGAAAAAGAAGTTCAGAGGTGGGAGTCGGAAGGCATTATCAGACCGTCCAATTCTCCGTTTAATTTTCCTTTGCTTGCAGTTCCTAAGAAAGACGGTAGTATCAGAGTTTGTGTAGATTTTCGTAAATTGAATGAAAAAACATGCCCAGATAGATATCCGGTAGCTTGTTTGCCTGATTTGTTTGTTGAGATCGGTGGCAAGAATATATATTCATCTATAGATCTTATGCAAGGGTTTTTACAAGTTCCCCTTTGTGAGAGTAGCCGTAAATATACAGCATTTTCGGTACCAAAGGGACATTACGAGTTTAATAGGATGCCTTTTGGATTACAAGGGTCCCCAATAACATTTACTAGACTGGTTAACACAGTACTTCATGGCTTGTTAGGAAAGTCGGTGTTTGTGTACATGGATGACATTCTCATATGCACAGATACAATTGAAGAACATCTAAAGGTGTTAAAAGAAGTCCTTAAGCGATTACGGTTCGCTGGATTAAAGGTCAAATTGGCCAAATGTGAGTTTCTGAAGAGAAAAATTGTCTATTTAGGACATGTTATCTCTAAAGAGGGAGTTAGAGTGAATGATGAGAAAGTTAAAGCCATTGTGAATTTTCCAATTCCCAAAACCAGGAAACAGATTCGTTCGTTCCTAGGTATGTCGGGTTTCTTTCGCCGTTTTGTGCGGAATTTTTCTACAATAGCGTCTCCATTGACAGATTTGTTACGAGAAGACGTTAAGTTTGTTTGGGGTGATAGTCAACAATTAGCTTTTGAGAAGCTTAAGAACGCTTTGGTGAACCCACCAGTTTTGAAGTTTCCAGATTTTAGTCAACCGTTCACCTTAGTGACTGACGCGAGTCAGGAAGGTATAGGTGCGTGTTTGATGCAGAAATTTGAAGGGAAATTACACCCAATTGCTTTTTATAGCAGAAAGTTCAAAACGCGTGGTAGTAACGAAAGGCTGATGTCAGTTGTGGACAAGGAGGCTTTCGTAGTTGTCTCTAGCCTTGTTCATTTTAAGATGTTGTTGTTGGGAAATAAAGTTGAGATTTTTACAGATCATCAACCGTTGTTAGAGCTTTTTAATAAGCCAAATTTGTCGCCCAAGAGAGCACGTTGGTTCCTAACATTGAGAGATTTTGATGCAAACCTCAAATACATTGAAGGTAAGCATAATGTAGTTGCAGATGCATTGAACAGATACTTTCCGGTCGAGGATGAGGAAATACACACCGAATCCTGTGTGGGAGAAGAGAGTAAATATTTGGTGTCTAATGTCTCTGATATTAGTAGTTCTGAGAGATCGCATGTAGAGGACATACACGTTTCTACAGTGCATACTTCGGGGAGAAATAGTGAGTCGGCAGTCTCGGGAGAGATTGTTATTCGTGATAGTGAGAGTTACGCAGTGTGTTATATTACGGGTGAAAATGTCACTTGGGACATAGGCTTGCTTGAACAAAAGCAAGATGAAGATAAATTGTTGTCAGATGCTAAGGCATTTCTTAAGGGAGTTTCACCGAAGAAAGGGTATAAGTTACCTTTTTCTGGTCTAGAGTTGGAGAATAATTTATTGGTGAGAAAAGTTAAGTATAACTTGCGAAGTACTCGAAGCATGGGTGAGATTACACAAATCATCGTGCCAGAGAGTCTAGTACCACAAGTTCTAGACATTGTACATTGTAAATTTGGTTCTCCTCATTTAGGTGTGGACAAGACGTATGAAAACGTCAGGTCAAAGTTCTTTTGGAAAAATATGTTTTCCACAGTAGAAGCCTTTGTGAAGAAGTGTGCTATTTGCAATGCGAATAAGCCAGCGACGACAGTGTCGTGTCGTTTGGGTTCATATCCCATACCACATAGGCCGTTTCAGAGAGTGCATATGGATATTCTGGGTAACTTCTCAGAGTCCGCTTACGGTTATAGACATTTATTAGTAGTTGTTGATGAGTTGACTCGCTTTGTCGAGATTTTCCCACTGAAGTACAAATCAGCTGAGGAAGTTGCTATAGCGTTCTTTAAGGGGATAATTTGTCGATATGGTGTTCCTGAATGTCTGATCACAGACAATGGTAGGGAGTTTATTAATAAGACTTTAGACGGTCTTGCTAATTTGTTGGGGATAAAGAAAGTATCTATAATCCCGTATAGACCTGAAGCGAATGGGTTGTGTGAGAGGGCGAATCGGAAAGTAATCGAAGCTTTGCGCATGACGGTGGGTGGTTCCGATACACATTGGGACAGATCTTTGGATGAAGTGCGATATAGTATCAATACTATGTTGAATGACACAATTAAGATATCTCCAGCAGAAGCTTTGTATGGGTACAAGTTGAAAGGACCTTTTGATTTGTTACCAGAGCGAGTTCAGGGTGATGTTACGGTCACTTCATTGATAAATACAGCGAGAGAAAGATTTGCACGTATCAGTAAAGAACTTGAACTTAGTTCGCGTGCAATGGTAGAGAAAAGTAACGCGAAATCGAGGGGAGTAGCTTTTTCGATGGGTGATAGAGTGTTTGTTAAAGTGAATGTTCGGAATGATCTGAATTATAAATTAAGTCCGAAGTTCCATGGACCTTTTGAGATTGTAGAGATCAAAAGAGGGAATAGATTTGTAGTTAAACATGTAAACACTGGAGTGACGAAATTGACCCATATTTCGAAGTTAAAGAAAGTTGGGATGTAATGGAACGTTTGTATATAGTTATGTAGTGGAACGTTTGTATATAGTTGGAGGGATAAATGGGTTGATGTTATTGTGTTATGATGTGTTTTATCATCTGACACAATATCTTTGTTGTTTAGGATTATTTTTTTGTTGGGGAGATACTTAGTATATCGGACCGTACAAGTCTGATATTTTTTTTCGGGTTGGGAGATCGTATTTGAGTATTTGGATTTTTTTTCAGTTTCTTTTTTTTTTAAAATGAAGGGAGCTGTATTGTGAGTGGTTGTAATTGTTAAGATCGTGGGAGCGATTGCCATTACGTCAATTGCTATTTTGTTGAAAGTTAGTCAGGTGTTGCGAAATATTTGCTAACCAGAGTAGAATTTTCATGTCTTTTACGAGATGTGATACCTTTTAGTGTTTGGATAGGATTCTCGAGTATTTTTTTTTCTGTTGGATAGAATTTTTTTTATGAGTGAGTTCCGTAGAGTTGTTGTGCTTAATAGTGAGTTGACTGTGATTATTCTGAGATACACACTTGGAATTAGTTCACATTGTGAGTGTTTGACTTTTGCATTAGTAGTTTTGTTTGGTTCAGTAACATGAAACCTTTTTGTTGCTAGACCTTTTTCGAGTGCTTTTTGGAGACTTAGTAGTGACATGGGATAGATTAGAGACCATGTTCATTTTGGGAGATCAATATCAAGGTTCGGGAGTTGATTATAAGACAAGTTGTACTTTAGTTAGAGAGAAGTATGTGTGTGACAGTAGTATTTTCCAGTTGCGAGTTGTGTCTGTGGGTGGTTGTGAGTTATCATTAGTTCATGGACAGGCTCCGACAGAATGTGACTTTAGACAGTTCCTGCGAGATTACCACATCGAGTCCACCAGTACTCTAACTGCCGCGTTCTGCAAAGTATGCAGTTACAATGATATGCCAGAGCAACAAGTCGACGTCATTCGTTCTTCAAGAGTCCAATCTGTTTGATGCTGCATGCCGTGTGATGTCTACGGACTTTCTCGTACTTAGCCGTGCTGTATTCAACAGTTCCGAGAAGATAATTATGCGTCATACGCATAACGAGCATTTGGTTATGGCCTTACCTACAACCAAGGTGCCAATAACGGTTCCACCGTTGGAAGACATTGACGATTCTGTGATGTTCCAGTATCAGGAATATATTATGCCGACAATTTTAATTGTCTTAATAGCTATTTTACTGATAATTCTTGTTGTGGGGGTAGTAAAGCTTATTCGTGTTTGTAAGATTACATGTAAAGGCTCTAAGAACACAACCCCAGTGACTTTGGAAGTGCGTCATGAGAGCAGTCCTTAAAGCTGCAGTGCAGTAGACATTGCTAATTGAGCATAGCCCTATCTGTTATGTTTTATACATATGCTTTTGTTTTAGTTTGCCGTTAAGGAGAGCGAGACGCTCTTATGTGGTGGCCGAGCTCTATTTCAGAAAATATGGCTGCTACAATTTTAAAGGACACATATATGCATTTCATAGCTTCAATGCTTTAAGATGTGATGGAAAAATTTTTGGAGTCAGATGGAACTAGGTCGAGAGACTCGAGGTAAAATCTTTGTATTCAGCAAATAGTTTGATTCCTCAGCAATATTGGCAGTCAGGTGATCTCCGAAGTGTTATGTATATTCGTGAGTACGTGCGTTAATTTGATCTAGATTATGCCAAAATCTGCCCTAAAAGTGAGTTTGATCGCTCATTAACGTGATAGAACTGCAGTTGTCTAGACGTAGCTTTGGAGAGGATCCAGGCTTTGAAATCGGCAGATAAGGTAGAGTTTGAAATCTCTGTTTTTATGGGAGGAAATTGAACTTGTGATTTTTACCATGATTTTCTGATCATTATGAACTTTTGAACTGGTGTGGGAGATTTAATATGAATATTCATACCTCTTTTATATTATTATTTTGTTATGTTACGTTTGCCATATCTTGGCTATGCATTTTACACTTTCCATTATTGTGTTTTGCATTTCATATATTTTTGGGAGTTTTCTATCATGTTTAATTCTTTCGACAGATGTCTGTGGACGGTGTGGACTGGTTCGAATAACATGTGGTAGACTGTTTTTTTTTACATGACTTTAGTTATTGATTTGGGGAGTATGTGTGAGTTTGGATATTTTCAGGCTATTAGCCATAATGAGACTTCTTTAATCAGAAGAGTTTGCAGTTCAGAGTTTAGTTATCTGACTCGATATTTCATTTATTATGCAATTTAATCTTTGCTTTGTTTTATTCATTTCTTGTTGGGTTATTTGAATAATAAACTTATTTTTGTAGAAACTATTGCGTTTCTTTAAATAGTCCATTTAATTGCTTTGGTGAGAATGAGTGAGATTCGGGTGGGTGAACTTCGGAAAACGATTAGAGAGAGAGAGAGAGAGGCGATACACGGTGAGAGAGAGAGAGAGGGAGAGAGAGAGGGAGGAGAAAAAAAGGATGCAAGTGTTATCGTGAGCGAACCTTCATACGCCTTTTCCTGAAGAAAGATTGTTAGAGCACGTTACGTACACTTTCAAAAAAGTGTTAATTCTGTTCTTGTTACATATACATTCCCATACCAAGAACATTTTTTGACAATCAATATAATATTTATTATTGTAGTCAAAATAATTATAATATTAATAATTATTATTATCATCATCATTATTATTAGTGACTGCTCTCTGGCGTCGCATGAAGACTCAGCGAGACCTCTTCAGTAGCGTGTGACACACACCCACCACTTCACACTATTAAAAAAAAAATACGGAAGACCTCATCATCAAAAAACGTCCACCCCAAAAGCAGCAAAGGCTCTTTGATCGAGGTCTAAAGGAGGCGAGATACTATTATCATCACTCAGCCGCTGAAGGGGGACGCCTTAATTGGCTCTTCTCTTCGGCCATTTGGGCTCTCAGCTGAAAGCACGACAAAGGCTAATATTGGTCACAGATTGCACCAACTGCTTTTGCAAAGTCCACAGCGTTCAATCCCTTTTTGAAGCATTCTATCAAAAGTGAACCTCATGAATTGCCACCTAAGTAATGATTAGATGCCACTGGGTTCTTTCAGAGGCTATAAAGCGATGTCTTCCATTCATTATCATTATGTCAGGAGACGTTTAAAGGCCTGTATTTTTGATGACCCCTCCACCCACCCTCCAAGCCCCCCAGAGACTGGTCACCCGCCTCCTCTTCATCACACCTACAATACAAATGAAGACGTGCACGTTGTCATAGCAACAACCCTCTTGTCATATGCAACGGCAGTATTAGCAGCACCCTCACACTTGCCCTTGTCGGGCACGTAAGGGCACTCGTCATCTGCAGAGAGTCACACTTTGATATTCTATAGTAAATAATCACAACAATCATTTCCTAATATCATTTATAATTAACAGCATCAAAATGCTGAACAGTGCATTTTCATTTGCTTGTGCTTAACCCAGTGATTATGTGTCAAAGAGCGTGGTATTTTCCACGCCAATTCATATGCGTCACTAAATGAGTCCCCGTGACTATGTCATCAACAGGAGGGAATTACAAAAAGAAATACAGGGACGCAGTTAATGAAAACATGAACCCAACTTTGTACATATTATCTTCTCAGTATAAGTCATTTCAGCGAATAATGACTCAAAGAAAAACTCTTCCTCCACTGACTGAAATGGAGCGAGTTTCCTCCCTCGAAAGGCACGACGTCTGCTTGTGCTGCTCTTCCTCGCAGGAGCAGATTGACGCCGAAGCAAGACTCAGCAATTCGTGGCAGCAACACATTTGTTGATCAAAACTCCCTGGGTATTAAAGACAGGAAATCTCACGGCACCTGAACTTTTCTTCTCGTTAAGAACGTTCAAATAAACTGTACAATAAGTGAATGAAGAATGAAATATACAAATAATGCACTATTAATTACCTCTTCCATAACATGGAAATGGTTTTGTAAATATATAAAGGAAGTTGGGCTTTATATATTCGGAAGTACACTGAATCAGTTACTCGTTACAAAGCGGAATTTGACCACATTTCCTGCAGATGTGCAATTTCAAACGCGGTCATCTTCGTCCACTATGATTCTGAACACTAGAGCAAGTTCTGGTGAACTAACAATGAAGAATGAGGTAGCATAAGTTTTCATTCATACTGTAGATATTCTACATGAATGTGTGCAACTGCATGATAAAACTATAAACTCTACCGGATATGCTGTAGACACTACGAAAACATAATGTCCCGAATCTTTTCGCTTCTCGTTGACTGCAGAGGTTGCCAGTGGGACACAAGAGATAAATGACCCTTTGCGACTCACAAACAATTAATATCGTTAACCACGTCTGTCCTTTCAACAAAACAATTACTCACAAAAGGATTCATTATACGTTAAGGCAGGGTAGGGGCCATCTTAGCTAATCATAACAGAAATGATAATTACAACATGAAAAGCTGAAAGCAGTCCCCGCAGATCTTCTTCTTCTTCAAGGAAGTATTGCGATACACAAGCGATGTCCCAGTTGGATACAACATACACGCGCGCACACACACACACACATCAGGCAATGAGCGACAGGTAGGGTAGATAGACACGCAAAAAAGGAGCGAAAGATTTTGCATTTTCATCCATGAGGTGGAGAGAGAAATCGCGTGAGCGGGGTGGGGGTGATAGGTTGAGGTAGAACGGCGGAGGGGGAAGGGGGTTGGAGGATATGGTCAAGCAGGAATAAGCAGACATTTCATATATTCTGATCAGATTTAAATAACTCACATATACCTTTTGTTCTTGTTCGTGCTCATTTACTGGGAATAAACAAATTTACTCATCTCAGCCAGTGCTCTCTCTCCCATCAAGCCCCAGAATTTTTCGTGCTCCACACCTTAGCATTCCAATGCAGGTTCAGTTCCCCTACAACCGGGCCCTCCCCCTTTTGCAAATCTGCCAGAGTCTTCAACTTCACTGCAAAACTGTGACATTCAAGCTTTAATATGCATAGATATATAACACCTATCTGTTGAACCGAGAGAAAATCAATTTATAGACGATTGACAAAAACATGCATAAATATTATTTACATTTGTATGATGGAAAACTACCTGTAATTGACTTTCTCCGCCAATAAAATAAAATGTCAAGTTTCTATGTTAATTCTTTCAATAAAAAAAAAAATTAAAAAAGCTTTGCACTCGGTTACCGTGTATGGCAAAAGAAGCATCCATTCCAAATGGACTCTCCAAATAGATGGAAGGAATGCAAACCCCGTCGCCTTCCTCCCTCCCTCACTCATGTGCCTGGTGGGTCCCACCAATCTGGCAGGTGAGGTGAGTCATTTGCATAAAAGTGAGTCATAATCGAGCAGCTCAGAAAATCCCATTGTTAAGTTAAATGATAGGCAGTTCCTTTCCAGTGCTCAGTAACACGGTAAACACGGTAGTCTGATGATGAGACGAAAGTTTCAAAAAGAGTAAAAATAATGAAAACTGTAAGAAAAACACCAATGAAGGCGCTTTGCGATGCTGCTGTTCGAATGGTCTCTGTCGCGTTGTTGTTCTTCATGCTGCCATACTGATTTGGGTGCTACGCTCAAGCTTCATAGTCGACGTTTTATCCCAGAATGACTTTGCTGTTAAATGATTGGTCAAAAATAAATGATCAGCGACATTTGTATAATGTGTCTGCGCCCTGCAAGATGGCGACAAATGGCCTTTTCCTTGATACATAGTTTAGTGTTGTTTATGACAGCTGTTGGGTATTGAAATCTAAAGGAAAATATGAAAAACTCTTTCCGATTCTACATCGACGCCTTGCTAGGCGACGCATTCATTTGATCCAGGAATCATTTTATTGGGACTGCAAAAAAAAAAAAATGAAATAAAATAAAAACAACTTCAATCACAAATTATTATAAAATCAAAACAGTCTCGAGACATGCCAATAAAAGCTGACTTATACTTAACTGTTAAAAAGAGGTCATGCAAACAGGACTGCAGCAAACCAAGTCTATATGAGAGAGAGAGAGAGAGAGAGAGAGAGAGAGAGAGAGAGAGAGAGAGAGAGAGAGAGAGAGAGACAGACTGTGTTTAAATCTAGTCAAGGCACTAAGCGCAAACAGGATCCCTGAACCCATATCATTGATCGCCATTTAATTACGGCAGTTTCCGAGATTCCTAATTTTCGAAGAATGACGCTGAAGAAAGAGACAAAACGTTCGATTCCACCAGAGTAAAATTAATCAGAAAGCTATTTTGAATGGAGAAATAAAACACGAATGTCGCCTGCATCACCCCATTCATAGCTCAAATAATGATTAGCTTTAGGAACGCCAGGCAAAAAAAAAAAAAAAATAAATAAATAAATAAAACAGTCAGCGTGAAACTAAGAGACAGACTTCCATTGACCTACAGTTGCAACCTGACCCAAAAATCTTATGTTGATGCAACAAAGCAAAGACTAATGAAATGATCCTGCTCTGTTTCAGGAACTGCCTGAAACCCCCAGATGATTCTATTCCACTTTCACTGGAGGGATAAGTCCTTTCGAAAAGACTGAGAAGAGGGGGGGGGGGCGGAGGGAGGGGTCCCTACTCAACTCATCATCATAGGAAGCAGAAAGAGAGAGAGAAAGCAGGAAGGGAAAGTGTGCAGCAGGGGCGAGAGGAAGCGTCCTCCATGCGTATCAGAGCTTTTCTTCGATCACTTTCAGTTGTTCGGAATTTTTATTTCCCTCACCAATGGACGAACGGAGGCATCAACGTCATGTTTATCAGAGGCGAAAACTCTGAAAATCCTGATTTATTTCTGTAGGAAAAGATCTATCTGACACAATACCAATAAATATTCTCCAACGCAAAACCTCTTAATAACGACGATGAGCAAAAAGCACCTTGATTACCGGCTATAAAAACCTCATGGGGTAAACATAGACGGACTTCATTGCGGAACCAGAGTCAAAAGAAGCAGCAGAGCAGGAGGTGAGGTCACTGCATGTTTCCTCTTGTACTTTTAATCATATCTTGTTCAAACCATTCAGTCAGGTCTCTGTAGCTGGTCGGTTTCACAATGTGTGTGTGTGTTGGTGCGCGCTTGTTAAAGTTAAGGAGCCAAATGACCTGGCTAATTATGAAGTTCCCACTGATCAACAAAGGCCTTCGTTGCAAGTGGGTGGTTCCTGCCTAAATTGCTTTTCGTGTTTTCATCTTCATAGCGAACTGCATTATACCATAATGTCATCCGTCCTTTGTTAATCTACATGGAGATGCATAAGGTCAGGCACCAGGGATTTTCCAAATAAGTTACCTCACAGGAAGAAGCAGAACAAAAAGGAAGACATTCTGGTGCAGCATTTGAGACACACTAAAGAAAAAACGCCAACCCTCAAATCTCTTTGGGGAGGAAAGAGAGAGAGAGAGAGAGAGAGAGAGAGAGAGAGAGAGAGAGAGAGAGAGAGAGAGAGAGAGAGAGAGAGCAGACCTTGTGTCCAAGAACATAATCTAACCTTCCTCATAACATAAGCAAAGAAAGCATCAAGAGGCAAGCAAGCTCCAGTCACACCAGGTAGGAAATGTACCTGAAATATTGCACAAATAAAAATGATCTCTTACCACAAAACTTGAGCAGGACTCTACTACATGGCATTAAAAGTAAAATCCTCCGGCACTTTATTTCTTGGCATGAGAGAGAGAGAGAGAGAGAGAGAGAGAGAGAGAGAGAGAGAGAGAGAGAGAGAGAGAGAGAGAGAGAGAGAGAGATAGTTATGCGAAACACTAAATCTCATATGCGAGCCCCCATTACCGTTTCTCATAATTAGGACAGCAAAAGAAAAGCAGCTGGCAACAGGATGCTCCAGTCATGACAGGTATTCAATGAACTTAGATGTTTTAAAAACAAAATGATCCATCAGCATTAACGTATGCAAGAATACATTACAAGGTGTTAGAGTGAAAAAGCATTTGCTCGTCATGAGAGAGAGAGAGAGAGAGAGAGAGAGAGAGAGAGAGAGAGAGAGAGAGAGAGAGAGAGAGATAAACTGTTATCATGAGTGGAAAGAAAGCCTATTCCGAATCGCTGAACGTGATGAATGTCCACTGAGCTCTTTTTGGCAGAAAACGCTCCAGCAATTTCCACTGAAGAAGAAGAAGAAGAAGAAGAAGAAGAAGAAGAAGAAGAAGAAGAAGAAGAAGAAGAAGATCATCAGGAAGCGAGGTCCAGTTCTAGATTGAATGCTGCTTCATAACCCTCCTTCAGAGAGCTTTGAAAATAACTTGATGTCAACGCACGAACAAAGTCTCCTTAAATATACGAAGGGCATAGAATGGACAATTCATGAAAAAAAAAAGTGACAAAGCAGAGCAGGAATAAACAGGTGGCAATATCAACTGATGGAAATCTGACATCACTGCAGACGAGTGTAAAAATACCAAGGGATTTGTTGTCAACAGATCATTGATGATGTGAGGCAGGACACCAGAAGACTACAAACGACTACAATGATGTCCATAATTCGGTTTCAGTGTCTCTTTTCCACAGAGGAACTGAGAAAATGAAAAGCTGGAAAGAAATAGAAATGCAAAATTCGACGGAAAGTAAAAGAGAAGAAAAGGGAACAAAAACATATAAAAGGCGAGGCAGCCAGACTCCCTCCCTCCCCCCCTCTCCCTCCCTCCCTCCCTCCCTCATGGCCTTTTGTCGTCGTCTCGTGATCTACAGAAGACTCGGCATCTCTCAGGGGACGAGAGAACGACACTAGGGCAGAGGACTCGCAGTTTTCACGAGAGAGAGAGAGAGAGAGAGAGAGAGAGAGAGAGAGAGAGAGAGAGAGAGAGAGAGAGAGAGAGGAGGCTAGAAAAATAAACGAAAATATGAAGACAAAATTCAGATCACCATGTAGAGAGCAACTCTCATGCAACCAGTGTTCAGTCTCGGCAACAGCCATATTGTACTTCCAACAGATCCGTGCATGGCTTTCATGGCAACGCTTATACCACGAGTAATTCAGGGTTTCTCTTCCAAGATTCCTAACCCGTTCTTTCCAATTTGGAACACTGGGAACACTGTACTCAGTCCACAACTGAACTTTCAGAGCAGCGTGACAGGTACTGCAAAGTCGTGAAAGAGAAAAAGATCTCAAAAATAATTCACTGTCAGTTTGGGTTATAAAGCTATACAATCCTTACCTAATAAGCTAAGCACGTCAGGGAAGTATTCCAAAAGTGAAATTTCCTCCTCTTCACCAAAGGCGAGGTCACAATCTGAAATCATGACACAAGAGTTGCGGAGACGGGGGCGGGGGGAGGGGCAAAATCAGAATGACCTTTAGAGACAGACTGACAACGGTGCCCAAGAAGACTTCATCACAACTTCACAGCATCGATATAATACTGCAAATATGACTTCGTATGCTCATTGATACATCATTATTATTTTCGTTATGATTATGATTATTAATATTATTAACATGTCAAAACACGCACAAACTCCACGAAAGTCCTAATCATGATTAATCGCTGAAAATCTGTGTTTTGCTAAGGAACACAAGTGGCTGCTTCAAATGCGAAGAGGGAAGAGGGAAGAAGAAGCGGTAATGGTGGAGGCAGGAGAGTCTCTGAAGCCACCACGAATTCCGAGGAAAAAAGGACGCAAGTGGCATCCACCAGCCTCAGCTCTCAGAATGGAAAAAGGAGGAAAAATAAACTACTAAAGTATTCCGGTCAGTGCTTCAAACTTGAGTGCTAAAATCGAATAAAATTATATTTGCTTAGTTTCATTGTCTATTTGTGTAGTTCAAACGGACATCTGTTAGATATGAAATTACCCAAATAATATTCTTCATATCTTCTGTTTTTTTCTTGCAACACCTTGAAAGAAAATTATGAACACCAAGTGGGAAAATGCTTTCTGTAAGAGCAACAGACGTCCATCTTCCTCAGCAGAACTGAGGAAAGCGGGGGAAACCCACAACTTTATTCTCCTCTTCGTGAGGGTAAGAATGCTGCATCAAATTCCATTTCAGGAACTCCAGTTCTCTAGTCAGTCTTATTTCCTTCGTGACCATTCTGATTTTAACTTACATTCAAAATCTCTTCTGTAAACTACCTTCTTCTTATGGACTATTATTGCAAGGCAAAGCTCAACTTCATTGGTCAAACTTAAATGATCTACTTTACTTATTTCAATTTTCATGACGTCTTTTCTGAAAACGTTCTGTTGACCTCATTCTATTTCCTCTTTCGCCTTTTTTCACAAAACTTTCTCATTTCAGAGCCAACTTTATTTAGTTTTTTTTTTTATTTCGTTTTGGTGAACTTATCATTTTTCCTATACTCCTAATATATAGCCAGCCTTATTTGTTATTCATTGAATTTCAATTCGCAATTGACATTTCCTAAGACTGTCACAGTCTTTTGGAATCAAAACCATAATAGAGCTAAAGTCTCAACATACTACTTTGATGTGTACAGACAGTCTTCGTCTGGTGTGATGACGATCACACAAAGTAAACCACACAGGACTTACAACTTCCTGCAAAGTAGGATGGAAAATGACCTCATATCATGTTACTTTTACGGCATGAAAAAGAACAATTTCCAAAACATTTGGGTGAAAGTCATGTTATCTCTCTGTCTCTCATCGTTAAAGTTTCATTCGCAGGACAAGTCTCACCAATGACCATTTCTTTTATCTTTTTTTTCCTTGTAAACCACACCTAGGTCAAAGAACAAAAGATACAAACAGCTTAATTATTTCTGAGCAGTAAATGTTCGTAACTGAAGCACTCTCTGCACAAATGATGTCAACAGGATTATGAAGAGTGACGTTGACTTAGCGAGAACAGTCTTTCAAGAATTGACAGATACAGAAGGGGTGGCAATGAACGGGACCTACAGAGAAAGGGCAATAAAGGAGGAGGAGGAGAACGAGGGAGGAATAAGTAAACTAAAGCTACTCGGGAAGAAGGGGGTGACGTGGTGTTAGGGCCTACCAAGAAGGCCCCTGGACATTCATTGATATTTGAGGAAATCTTAGAGAATAAAAAGAAAAAAAAAAAACAAAGATGATAAAATGAAGAAAGGGAAAATAATATCTAACATTTGAAGTGGTTCTTATTTTGTGACGAAGAAGATCCTATTATTTAATCAACAATCTCTCGGAATATTTGGACGAGTTTTCGGAAAAATGAAAAATGCTGTCTGACGAGAAATCATGGAAAGTCATAAAAGTTTGAGGGAGAAAAACAAAATCCTTACTCACACAAACAATTAAGTTCCAAGTAGCCTCAGGAACAAAAGCAACCAATGTGACTTGGAAAAACATCATAGAGTGCTTAGAGGGGAGAGAGAAAGAGAGAGGAAAACCCGATCCTCTGAGGAGGAGGAGGAGATGGCCAGAGGGAATTATTTCTCCTTCACCAGACGCCTCCTTCCTTCCTTCCCCTTCCAAGTCTCTTGGAAGACTTGACACTTCTTTGAACCTCATGCTTTCTCTCTCGTCTTCCATCTGGGGAGTCACTTTTCCCTTCTGTTCCCCCCGAGGCTCCAGATAAGCTTCTGGGTCTTGACTGCTGAGAATTCGGCAGCAGAAAAGTTCATTCCTCTGTCTAAGGACAAAGATTTTTTCCCCACTATTTTCCTTCCATCGTAGAACCACTGGATATGACGACATTCTACGCAAACAGCCCTTTCTCTTTTGTGTCCCTGTTTATTTTATTGACTCTACCATTATTGATTGTCAGCTTCATTTTGTTATCACCCGATTCCTTCTTAACCTTCAACACTGCAGCTTCCACTCCCAGCTGCTTAAATTCTGCAGGAGCTCTGTTTGAGAAAAGTGCCACAGCCAGATTTGCCACCCAACCCTGTTTTCTCTTGAAGAGCGCAGACGCAAGTGGGAATGGCAACCAAACACCTTTTCTAGCCCGGACTCGAGCACGACAGATAAGGAAAAGAGAGGAAGAAGGAAGGGTGGGGATGAACACTGAAGACCCACCGCCTCTTCAAAGAGGGGAGGTTATAGAAGTTGGGACAGGCAGATTCAGAAAGAGGACGGCACAGTAGTCATGCAGGAAGGAACAATAGCCAATAAACCGTGTCATCCCAAAACGATGAAATATTTACCCTTGACAGAAATATAAAAGTTGATACATGAATTAAAACAATAACAGAGTTTGGACGCAGCAAATAAAAACGGATAGCAAATGCAAACGCACTGGAAAATGGTGATCAAACTTATCCGTTCCATTATTTCCCGGAACACAATTCTTTGTGCTCCTGGAGGGAGGGAACCAAGTACGCGAATAGATGAGGGATTATAATTCGGGCAATAAGAGATAAAAGGGGAGAATTTCTGTGCAAGAGGACGTGATGGGATTATTGCATTTATTTGTATCTGAATACAGATATGGAGAAGCATTTCTCCTGCAGCCTTTATTTCGGACTAGACAGGACGAAGCAAACGATCCGATTTACCTCTATATTATGAAACACTTACCAGTGCCGCCTATATACAGTAAGTATGCAAGATGAAGGTACTTTGGTCTGAGCGTGGGGCCGGTACGTACCGTTTCTATGATCGGGACTCGTCTCCCCTCTCTGGTATTTACATTTTTGAGAGTAATGATACACAAAACGGTGAGATGTAATTATTAGTATTTAGACTTGAAAAAAGTTAACCAGGCTGGTGACTCTTTTCTATGCAGAACCTTTTACCATCCACGGAATAAGTTCTTCTTCCCTTCCTTGGAAAAGCCACTCTTCCAGGTGCCATCAAGAATGGCCTTGTTATGAAGAGGCCTTCTCAATTCTAGGTGATGAATGGCGCCAAATTAAGGCAGTAAGGAACCTTATTTCCTGCTGGGGATAAACCTCCCCTTCACTGCAAGAAGGAACTCTATTTTCTGAGCAGTAGAAAACTTCATTTCTGTCATGGGGGCTGTAGATGACATTCAAGATGGATGAACACATGCTACCATGACGCAATAAAACAAGTAATTAACCAGCCATGTTGTTAAGACTATCATTGGAGGGACGCTGTTTTTATCCATAGAGAGAAGAAAGAAACGAATCTCAGGAAACGAAACTCTCCAATGATCAAAGGCCGTATTATAAGTGTTGCTTATATTGGTCTTATTACTATGAGAATGAATGAATCAGGCTAATTTATGTATATTTTCCAGTAAGAAAAAAGGAAGTAACTAAATTATGCTATAAACGCAGAAATAGTATATAAAAATGCGGCGATGTAGCGAGAGCGCCACTCTGCCTGGAAAGAACTTGCAATCACAGAGGAAACAATACCTACAAAATCTAAATGAATGTTGGGTGGGGTTGGGGGTTGGCGGGTGGCGGGAGGAAGAGACTGGGATTACGGCTGTTAAAAGTACTCGGAATATGAGAATCGCGTCACCAGCACCATATCAGTTGGTTGACACTGTAACTGACTGTTCTTTGTTACAGTGAGCAATGAGAGCTTCCTGTCACTTCCAGCGTCGCGTCACAAAACAAATGTCAGCGACATTTATTGACACGGTCACTGTCGACTGACTGGCTCTGACTTCGTCTTCTGATATAGTCAAAAGACTGTAACACAAGATGGCCTTTATTTTAACACTTTGATGAAGCAATTTCTATAAACACTTTAGTCTAAGTTTCTTTATTCTCTGTTAATTGTACTTAAGATTTGCCTTCATAAGTGCTTATTTTAAGCCGCAGTCAGGGTCGAGGTCTCGCATACGAATGCGGAGTTTGTCCCTTTTTCTGAGCCATGAACACCACCCTTCAAGAAATACCTCACACAGACCAAATAGTATGTGTGGTTATATACTTAGCTCCTCACACTCCCAATCACAGACTTCTATCAAACAGACAAGAGAGTTAAATGAACCAAGTAAGGCATAGAAGGAGCCATACTCCATGGATAGCTTTTGTATGAATCCTCAGGAGAGTATAAAATCATAAATGAAACTTACCACTTGAGCGTCTGCAAGTTTCTCGCGCTTCCAGAGTCCAAGAATTCACCTTTGAACCAAAACAGGGCTTCTAGAACACTTCCTGCAAGAGTAATATTCAGAATGAGGACAAACGTACAATGCACCGACTCAGAACTACTTCAAGATTGACCATGACAATAATAATTATGTCTCATGTCCTACAATTTTGCATCTAACGCTGTCTTCCGAGAAACTCTTGATACATCACGAGCAGTTATTGTACATTTTCTTGTGCTTATTTTGACTAGAGGTTTTATGAAGTTGAAAAGATTGCTTTTAATTGTTTCTGGAAAGTCTACAAGTATTAAATTCTGTGCACGCGTGATTCCGAACTGCCTTTAATCAGTTTTGAAAAGTGTTTAGGTACTAAATTTTTTACAAATTGCTAAGATTCAAGGCTACAGTGCTCTCTGTGAACACCCAAAAAGACAAAGAGATTTGCTTTAATCCATATCACATTTTATGCCTTCAACTGATTCAGAAAAGTGTATGAAGCAACAGAAACTGTGGCTGAGAGACAGGATGTGCTTGCGACCAGAGCAGAAGAGAAGCAATAATCAGGGAAAGCACTACATTTGGAAACAGGACAGAGACCAACGTGATGGCTTCACGAACCAAGGAGAAAGCGCAGGGCTGAAGACCTCTTCTTTCACATTTCAACTATCCCACAGCCAAAGAGTCATTCCATAGAATTCCTAGCCTAGGCTAACCTGTATATTATAACATTTATCGTTTCAGTTCTGATTGTTATGACTACGATTATTTTTATAGTAAATATTATTCAAAAGATGGACCCTATTCATATGGAACAAGAAGCCCACAGAAAGGTCCATTGCAAGTACAGTAAAGGGGCTGATGGCAGCCTGCAGACAACGTCATTGTATTCCCAATGTCCAGCCATGGAAACAGCTGTGCAGTTTATCTTTAATGTCTTTTTGCTTTGTAAAGCTTGCCAGAATATTGGTTTTTTGAATTAGGCTAATTAGCCAAGACAAGAAATTATTAAGAATTTTAACCTATATGTCTGTGGGTTTGTAAATGTTCTCAGGAGTTAGGTTAGGTTATGTTATGAAATCATGGCCTATATTTCATTTTACTGAATGTAATAGCAATTCAGTGGGGACTGAAATATCTAAAGTTTTATATCGTTCATTAAGTAACCATGACACAATTGGTGACTGTTTTAAGTGTCTGGGAGTACTGTAGGCATTTCTCAATGAGGTTCTTTGGAGAGTCCCTTCCAGGACCCCTAGCTGCTGCAACCCCTTCCATTCATTTTATTGTACCTCCGTTCATCATATTCTCTCTCTCTCTCTCTCTCTCTCTCTCTCTCTCTCTCTCTCTCTCTCTCTCTCTCTCTCTCTCTCTCATCTTACTTTCCTCAACCCTCTCCTGACAACTTTTTCATAGTGCTTCCACTGCTCAAGGTTTTTCTCCTCCTACTGCTTATGCCTTTCAAACCTTTCTATTCCTCCTGCTACACCTTTCAAACCTTTCTATTTCTCCCATGACACCTTTCAGACCTTTCTCTTCCTCCTGTTACGCCTTTCAAACCCTTCATTTCCTCCTGTTACACCTTTCAAACCCTTCGATTCCTCCTGGCACACCTTCCTAACCTGTCTTTTCCTCTAATTATGCATTTTTAACGTTTCTATTCCACCTGTTACACCTTTCAAATCTTTCTCTTCCTCCTGTTACACCTTTCAGACCTTTCTCTTCCTCCTGTCATGCCTCTCAAACCTTTTTATTCCTCCCGGTATACTCTTCTAACCTGTGTCTTCCTCCTATTAGCCCACAGATTTCCAACGTTTCTATTCCACATGTTACACCTTTCTAATCTCCCTCTTTTTCCTGTCATGCTCTTTAAACCTTTCTGTGCCTCTCATTTTCCATTTCAGCCCTGAATGGTGACCTAAATTTTATGATAAAAATAGTTCTCAAAAGTCATCAATTGAATTTTACTCACTACAAGATCAACAAAAGAAAACTCACTATCATCATCACCATTATTTCTCTCCTTTCACTATCATCATCATTAACCTCATTTTCATCACTGTAAATAGTGCGTAGATCATGCGGACCCGTACCCTATAATATAAACAATAATATCACTGAAGACAGCTCGAATATTTACGAGGAATCACCATGTAATGGCAACTGACAGAATCGAGACTGTTTACATCCTGTCACTCTGGTTAGGCGCAATCATCAGCCAATCAGAACTCAGCGCTAGAGATTACTACATTCTCATTGCTGAGCTACGTCCCATAATCTCTCCCCCAGACGGACAGAACACATCCGGTATGTTTGTTTATATGCGGTAACTCTAACCGCTCCAAACTATCAGCCAATCAGAACGCAGCTCCATGGGGCGCCACATTCTCATTGGCTGAGCGACGTCCGGTAGCCACGACCCCCAGACGCCCAGAATACACTCACTCCCGACAAGTGAGGTGAACTGGGACTTGATTATAAGTTTGAGTTAAAATTTCAAACTTGACACTTTATGAAGACACTTTAACCCAATACTTCACGATGTATACATAACACAGTATACATATATACATGTATAGAATATACTTTCACTGTATACCAGATATATAAGGAATTCTGATAACCACAATATCTTCTCGAAACGTGTCTGTTACAATTATAAATATGTATTTTCTTATCACTTTCTCTTTTTTCTCGTATTTACAGTCGATTTTATATATTTTATTATATACCATTTTATTTATCAGTTATTCCTCTTTATTTCAATATATAATTATAACTCCCATCACGTAAATAACATATAAAAATTAATATTAAATATGAAAAAGTTGCGCTGTGAACTGACTTGGATAATTAAGATTTCAAGGTAAATTGAACCTTTTGTATTACTCTATATGGCTGCTTTCTCTCTCTCTCTCTTACTCTGTTGGGTTACGCCTTTGTGACAGCTACTTTTGAAACGATTATACGTGATTTCTTTGAAGTTTCTCTCTCTCTCTCTCTTTCTCTCTCTCTCTCTCTCTCAGGAAGTGATGCAATATCCTTCACAGCTCGCTCTCTCTCCCCTCTCTCTCAGCCACTCCAATTAGTACGCGTTACTCAGTGACAGAGATAATACGCCTTAATTAAATTGTGGGACTCCGCAGAAAGTGCATTTATTGAATTGAGTGTGTGAACATAAATAGTAAGAAGAAGAAAAGGAAGAAGAAGAAAGAATACGCAGAAGAGGAGAGAAGAGATAACAAAGAAGGTGAGTTGTGCTTTGACTCTACAGTATATGTAGATGGGAATCAATCGATCAGGTTCACTCTAATTAATATGATTCATAGAAAAGACATTATTATTATTACTATTTTGGGAGAAACACCCTCTTTTAGGCAGGTAATGTTAAATGAAATTGCTGCATCAGCTGCATTTAATTTGTACTGAGTGCTCTCTATTTTTCAAATTATTTCTTTTTCTCTGCTACTGCATTGGGAGGGGTAACGTTCCGACGTTCTGCATTTTCAGGAGGAAAAGAGTTGAAATTCAGGGACTCCATATTATATACCTGTGTTTAAATATGGAGGACATAATCTGTAGAGTTTTCTACAATGTCTCTACTTGTCAAATAGAGTATACAATTCTTTCGCCAACGTTCCTCCCAGTTCCAAGTGGGTATGATCACGGCTGAGGGTAGGAGTAGGTAGATGCTGATGGTTGCTGTTGTTTAAGATTAAGCCAGCCTTGTGCTGGCACGGGCTCCTGCTCCGGGAGTAGCCCGTAACTGGATCGATCTGTGAAAATAGAAAGAGCAGTGCTTTTGGCTGTCACTTGGTGAAAAAGGAAGAGGGTGAGAGGGAGGCAGGATTGAACCCCTTCGAACCTTAAGATACCGATCTGCAGGAGAGAAGGTTTGATAGCAGTGAGTCCCAGTCTTGTGGGAGAGGTCTGAGAAGGAAGAGGAAGAGAGCTTCTCTTTGAGGGAAAGGTAGCGTTACAAAGAAAGGAAAAAAATTATACTCATATACGTACAATATACATCGTACATATATAGAGTAGAGTTGTATATACCCAGATGTGCACATACACCCACATGCACCTGTGTATGCATATATAAACACCTGCATATACATATGTAAAAATATACACAAAGGAAAAACTCATATGCAAAAATGGGTGTCCGTTGCTGTCCGGCTTCTTTCTCTTTTACCTGTAGGAGTTTTTTTTTTGTCTGTGGAGATGGGCGAGACATCAGGAGATTGCCAATACCTAATATATATATATATATATATATATATATATATATATATATATATATATATATATATATATATATATATATATATAGAGAGAGAGAGAGAGAGAGAGAGAGAGAGAGAGAGAGAGAGAGAGAGAGAGAGAGAGAGAGAAGAAAAACGTATATATACCCACATACGTCAATATAGTCCACAGGAGAAAAGAGAATAAAACACTAATAGCTCGATAATTTCACCTTGCACCAGTCAGGCCTCTTCCAGAGCTTTGTTACAACTAGACAGAATTACAGGTAGGGTCAGCAGCTTCACGGGAGTTGAGACGAATTACCACCGATGGAGAAATATGGTAACTCTCTGAAGTAGTAGCAGTTCCTGGATATGTAGTTTATGAATCCTTGTGCACAGACGTTTTGTTAGGAAGGCGCTGATTGGTAAACTCTTCTCTGATTTCTACATATAGTTATAGCATACTAGTTTCGCTGATTTTATGAGATATAGCTACCAAAATACGTAATTAACATGATTACTGAACATATTCTCTCATTCTGCATGAAAAATGAAAAATCACAGCTCAGTGAATAACATCTTGTAAGTCGTTGTAATGAATTTGTAAAGTAATTGTGTGTGTGTGTATGTGAAAGGATAAAAGTTCTCTCATTTCGCCCATTATAGCATATTCTAAACGTATAAATGATAGGAGGATTTGACTGCCATTCCCGTCCTTAGGGCGAAATCGGCTACGCGTTTGCAAGTTGGATAGACCGTCTTTGCGAAGGGTTTGTCCGCTAACCGTAATGACCCAAACTCTAGTGTATCTGATAATAATGATAATATTGATAATATTACTACTACTTCTACTACTACTACTACTACTACTAGCCGACTTCAAATTGTCATCGGACAGCATTTCACCAGAGAATACAATTTGTCTGTTTGTTACAAATAAAAAAATAAAAAAAACATTTTTGAATGAATGCCTGGGAAAAATCATATCAACCGAAATACTAAAAGGTGTTATTTCAAAATATGATGTGTAAGATATTCGAGTGTATGATTATAACCAACGGTAACTGTGTCTGTCTGTGATGTTTGTTTCTTCCTTTCTAGGCGAGGGGGTATTGTTTAACTAGAGAATTAAGGAGCGGTCTTGTTACTGGGTGTTATGATGTTCAGGTTATTTAGGTGTCTTATGATAATGTTATATCATTCAGATAAGTTTTATGTTACTTAGATAACAAATAACTTATTGATGAATTATATGACTTCAGATTAGATAGTTCAGTCTCATAGGGAGTGAACTTGTTTTATAACGGAGACGAGCTGGTAATCACGGGTCAAAGGTGAGCCATTTGAATCTAGATCGCGGAATGGAAAGACGCAATGAAAACTTCGTTTTGCTCTGCTCTGCTCTGCTCTGCGGGGGATGATCGTCGGAATGAGCGAAAGTGATGTTTGTGTCCCCGACGGAAATTGCGGCACAGGTTGCACTTTCCAGAGCCACTGCTTATCGCTGGCTCAAGAGGTGGCAGGAGACAAATCAAATAGAAATTTTATTTTGGAAAATGATTTGAATTCAATACGTTCATATACATTGTTTTCCACATGACATGATTTGGTAGTGATGTTCTGATGGGCTCCAAACTTCATTTGCATATGCAGAAAGCATTTCACGGGTATATGGTGAAGCATCTTGTGCACTAAAAAATTAAAAATATATTTCTTGAATCCTAATATTTCCAGATGATAGCATTATCCTCAGCATAAACCAGATATTTCCGTATCTAACATTATGAAATCCTAATGCACAGTAATCACATGACCATTATTAAAAAAAAATGGAGCTTAAAAAAAGGATGTTAGGAATTAGTAAGGGATCTTGGTAAAGATCTTGTAATCCAAAATACAACATACTGTAGAATGAAAGTTGTAAGCATGCGAAAACGATGTAATATATCAAAACGTTTATCACCAATAAAAGACAAGAAAAAAAAGAGGGTGCATGAATAAAGGTTAACAACTTCATGTGAGAGAACACAATTGTCCCTTTAAGTCTTGATTAAAGAAATGAGACCTAGCACGATTGGAAAGAAGATATTTTATTATCAAATCACTTTCTTCTATAAAGAAATACAGTTTACTTTTTACATCAGATCTCTACAACCATAATGAAAGAACATGATAGTTTACAGAGCAATGGCGAGATAGGCGATTCTACCCTACATTCTTCCCTCGAATAATCTAAAATATTTATGAGTAGCAGTAAAGATTCACCACGAAATAAGTGTCTTGTTAGAAACAAATCAATTTCTCTCGGTAAGCAAAACCGTTTAATAACTGTTGGGTCCGTTAGTGGATGATGGTCCTCATATTAGTATTGTATTGGTAGATCAACTATACTCGGGGTGGTGTTATTACACTTACGATTTCTATATAACAGCAGATCCTCATCCTGTGACTGCCTTTACTGAAAATGCAATGAAAACCTGATGGTGGAATGGTGTGCGCTAACCGTCCGTTCGCAAAGAAGGCCAAGCCAACTCGCAGAAGCATGGTCGACTGGGTCATAAGGATGTGAATGGCAGTCAAAATCCTAATTTATACGTCTAGAATATACTATAACGAGCGAAATGAGAACTTTTATCCCTTCACACACACAATTACTTTACAAATTCATTACAACGAATTTCAGGATGTTATTCACCGACCTGTGATTTTTCATTTTACATGCAGAATGAGAGAATATGTTCAGTAATCATGTTAATTACGTATTTTGGTAGCTATATCCCATAAAATCAGCGAAACTAATATGCTATAACTATATGTAGAAGTCAGAGAAGAGTTTACCAATCAGCGCCTTCCTTACAAAACGTCTATGTGCAAGGATTCATAAACTGCATATCCAGAACTGCTACTACTTCAGAGAGTTACCATATTTCTCCATCGGTGGTAATTAGTCTTAACTCCCGTGAAGCTGACTGTACATACGAGTACATAAAAATCACAAACATTGTTTCTCACTGGAAAAAAAAATAACAGAACAGTTGTCAAAGTTAAAATAGGTTGTTTAGATCATAAACAAATGGTAAGAATTAACAATTCAGAAAGTTAAAAGAGAGAACTATTCAACGATTTGGTGATAAGTCATTTAAAACCTTTCTCTCAATTTGTACTGTTGTGAAACAATGTGAACGAATAAAGGGTCTAATTGATATATACCTTGACTGATGTTAAAGTTTTTTTGTTTGCTAAAACTTATGCAAGCCATTTCTAACAAATTTCTTGTCATCATATCTTTCTCTTTGAATAATATTTCTGTTTTGCTCCAAAGAATAGGACAGCCACAGTTTTGCGCACATAAATTAACAGCGCTGTTTGGAGAATTTGTTCTTACACAGTATTGATGTTGCGAAATTCTCTTATTAATATTTTTTTTCCTGTTTGTCTCAGGTAGAATTTGCCACATTCACGAGGTATTTCGTGAACCACACCTTCCTCTTCCTCTTCGGGGATGTTGCAAATGACTGCTGTCTTTCCTCTTTAAGGTTTAATACTCTTAAAGGTAAACAATATCACTGAATGAAGGGTGGAAAGGCAGAACCAAAGTATTACTCATATCATATTCGTTTTTGGTGCTTCTTCTATAGTATGTTTGTTTAACTAGGAATAGCCTAAACATTGTTCTATTTCCCTGATTGAAAAGTGGGTTTTTATGCCAATTCTGGTGATGTTACTAAACTCTCCGTCCAAATACTCGGGCTAACTAGTCAAGTGCTCTCAGAAATGGGATGTGAAAGCCATGTACTTAACATTACGTGTATGAGTCGATTTTGCATTGATCATTAAGTTGTTATTTGTAGCTTTTCTGTGAATTTTGAATGTCAGGCCTTAATCTGTTCTTATTACATCAGTGTCTAAGAAGTTTATGGAGTTGTTTGTTTCTTTCTCCATGGTGAATTTTATTTATGGTACTAAGGAGTTAAGATCAGTTAGAAATTGATCAATGTCGTGGTTTTTACTCCAAACTGTAAAAGTGTCATCTAGGTATCTAACCCAGTAAACATCATCTGGCAATGTGGTATTGGAGTTGACACCAAGCTGGACCTCGTCGTCTGCTATCAAAATCGGCACACGAGAGATTTAATTATGAAAAATAACCCAACCCCAACGACAAGAGAGTAATAAAAACCATACTAGAAACTCGCACCAGGACGTCATCTCTCGTGACAGAATTATCAAAAAGACCTCGATAATTGGGAGAGCCCCAGACTCGCGACGTCTACGACTTCTAGAGGCGCTCCTCATCCAGCAAGAGAAGCCCTCCCTCTCTCAATACGACACAGGAGGTGCTCTTCCTTCCTACAAATATAAGAAGGACAATAATACCAGGACCTGCGACCAACACCAGAACGAGCGACACCCCCGGCCTAGAAACATCAGATCAGACGAACAATCCCGCCACCAATGGGAATAGACGCAGGATCACACACCGCCCAGTGATGCCACGCCCCTTCCCCTCCAGGCAGCGAGAGAGGCTGTAGCTGCAGAGTGACCTTCATGCCTGAAAAGTTGGCTGGAAGAAAACTCTTACCAGCCAATGGGAGACCAGCACCCTGCCCTGGCCAATCAAAATTCTGCAAGATCTACCTACTCCTACCCTCAGCCGTGATCATACCCAGTTGGAACTGGGAGAAACAATGGCAAAATAATTGTATTCTCTAATTGACAAATACAGACATTGCAGAAAACTCTACAGGTTATGTCCTCTGTATTCAAATACAGCGATATAGTATGGAGTCCCTGAATTTCGACTCTTTCCCTCCTGAAGATGCAGAACGTCGGAACGTTACCCGCCCGATGCAGTAGCAGAGAAAAAGCAGTAATTAGAAAAATAGAGAAGACTTTATACAAATTAAATGCAGCTGATGCAATAATTTCATTTAATATTATCAATTGTTATTATTATTATATTATTTTGCTTCTGCTATTGCTATTATCATTATTATTACTCTGAATTACAACCAATAAATTCTCTCTCTCTCTCTCTCCCCTCCATCACCCACTCTACTCTCACTCTCACTTCCTCTCCCTCTCACTCTTTCTCGCACTCACTCCCTTTCCTGTTAAGACAGTTGCTTCAGTTACATTGTCCAGCATTTTTGACATTTTATATTTCACCCCTCCTCACCTCCACTTCCTTTCGGGGAGAAACCTGGACTTAAAGGGCATCAGGAGTGTCACTATTCATCTCAGCGACCTCGAAAACTAAGGATTAGACACTAATACCTGCCGTTTTCGGTTATTTTTACATGTCATCCCTTCCCACAACAGCCACCCCCCACTTTGGTGCCAGTGATGTCTGACCCCCCCAAAGTTTGGTTGAAACTGTTCAATGCGTTTCAGAGTGTATGTGGAACATACGCACATACATCCATTTTTATATATACATGTATATAGATTATTATTATTATTATTATTATTATTATTATTATTATTATTATTATTATTATTATTATTATTATTATTTCATGTATGACTTATAAATAAGAATTGGGATGAACATTTTTGAAAGAATCTGTATAAATGAGGAGGAAAAAAATATTTGCAAGAGCCTGTGCTGTCAGAGAACCATTCCCCCCACCCCCCCCCCTCTCTCTCTCTCTCTCTCTCTCTCTCTCTCTCTCTCTCTCGTTTACTTACTATATACATTTTTTCTGTAAAATTCACGTAATTTATCTTTCTCGTTCAAGTACTACACTTACAATTTTCTCTTTAA
>JANJGK010005379.1:0-47375 GCA_039081455.1 Macrobrachium rosenbergii
ATGGGAAAAATGAAAAAGTTGCAAGTCTGGAGGTGAAATTATGTTCAAATTTATAGTTACCGATTTATAACTTAAATATATAAAAACAACTAAAAATTGCACCGAAGTTTCTACGGCGCAATCGAGTTTTCTGTACAGCGTATGAAGTTCTCGAATTTGCTGCGGTATGAAACTCTCAGCCACGACCGGACAGTGCTCAGTTGCTCCCCAGATGCGGTCAAGTGAAGATGCATCTGCGGCTGGCAACCCTAGCGGTGCCAGACTCACAATCCATGGCTAAACTGAACCTTAAATAAAATAAAAACTGCTGAGGCTAGAGGGCTGCAATTTAGTATGTTTGATGATTGGAGAGTGGATGATCAACATACCAATTTTCAGCCCTCTAGCCTCAGTAGTTTTTAAGATCTGAGGGCGGACAGAAAAGTGCAGACAGAGACAAATAGCCATCTTAAGAGTTTTCTTTTACAAAAAACTAAAAGCTTACGTCTACAGTAGGTAAGAAAAGACACTAGGATTCTACAAAACGTTAGACTGGTGTAACTGTCTCTCTCTCTCTTTATATATCTGTTTAGTTAGTACAGACGGACATACCAAGCCATCTCAATAGTTTTCTTTTACAGAAAACTAAAAAAACCGTAGCTCTTCCGCAAGTATGGTGGGTGGCTGTTGTGTCTGCTGATAGTATATATTACCTCATGTGCTTCAAACTTGAACGCCGGGCTGAACTGCTTGGTTGAAAACCAGTGAGGAAAGGCAGAAGTTGTTTGTTTTAGCAGTTTGGAACTGAGCTCTACAAGGAATGGTTGTTAACTTTGTTGTGAAGTTAGCCAATGGATCCTTCATGGATTTTATTACAAAAAACGGTAAGCTTGGCGGTAAAAGTAACCGACTTTACACAGGAAAGGAACCATCTTTACAAAGAAAAAGGAACCTTGATCTAATACCTCTATCTCTTGGTTGCAAACTGGTGGTAGTATGTACAATATATAACTGTTAAATTTTTTTTCAGAGAGCGCACCTGCAAAATTATAATTTATACCAAGGCCAGGAGAGACAAGGTCTACCCAATTGGGTGGAGTCGCTTCCCACCTGGGGTAACTACGTAGGCGATGACGTATCTTAGAGGTACAGTACCTGTTCATTACGGCAGTTCACCTGCTGACGCAATAAGGGGGCAGACAAAGCCCAGCCTACATGGGAGATTTCGGGGGGAAATGAACAGACCTTCTCTTTCTCTTAGCCTTGATTTCTACAATATCGTATGTTACCGAACATGAGGTGGAAAGATGCCGAAAATGACGTAAAAAAGTTTTGAAAACAAATAGACAATAATATGCGACTGGAAACGTGATTAGCTTTGTTCGTTCAGCGTTTTCATTGATATCAAATTCTCTACGCTTTCCTTTATTGCCTTTAGGATGAAAACAGCCTCTTCTGAAGAATTCTTTTTATTTTTTTTTTAATCTTATTTTACCTGATTGCTTCTGACAAATAAATCTATGTAGTCGACTAAGCCAGATATTCAATTATGATGTCAATTGGAGAAGGAAATTGACCAAACAAATGCAAGCAAGAATTGCAGCGTAATGTAGATTAACTGTCATTTACTGTTTATAACAATATTATATATGAAGTTCATATGGAGGTGTGTATTCATGTGCGTCTATTTGTATAAGAAAGAGCAGCATCTTTACGACTATGCTATTCCCAACACACATGAAAACCCCCACTATGCTGACTCACATGATAGATTACATAGATATGACAGAACAGATGTCCTTCCAATCGCCATAAGACATCAAAAAGCGCAAACCTTCCATTTTAGATGCAAGACAGAAGAATTGGGGAAAATCACAAAAAAAAAAGAACGTTTTTTTCTTTTTATGGGGGGGAATAACTTACAGACTGGAGAATCACGGAAAAGCTCTCTAAAAGACTATCACATCTCATGGAGTTATATAAGATCAACTGGATCAGAAGAACAGTAAATGGCTTTCTATTTATTTTGAAGCTTAGTTTTTGTTGAAAACGAACAGCCAGTAAAGTGACTGCATGTAATTATTTGAAATCAGTTATTAATATGTCTCTCTTAAAGTAAAGAACGAGAAAACTTCCTATGCAATGTATGATTTTGATTATTTTGATACTAAGCGCTTGCGGCGAAGAGTCAACAATATTTTTTATATTCAAGGTTATTATCTGGTGCAGTTTAGCCGTTGATTTTCCCTGTACACTTAACTCTAAACAGTAATTATGCTTTGCCTTTGAGAAGTGCACTCTACAATCTTGATACACGATTGACAAACACTAACTAATCACTGACTCTAACACCTTTGATATCAACGCACTAATTTCTATACGTGTGTACAAAACTTCATAATTTGATGGATGAATGAAATTACAAGTTGTTTGGAAACAAAAGGATCGTGCATACTTGACAAACGGTTATAGCTTGCTAAAATCTGAATTCACATACCTGGATGAAAAACATCTTGGTCGCCTGTATAGTGCACTTGGGCATCCTCCGGAGTTGAAGTATCCATTTGTAGATGATTTGTTGCAGGTGACTCATAATCTGCGAAAATCTCCATACGCTAATCCATGGCTAATCCCACTGTAAAAATAAATCAACAATACGGGTAGGGTAAGGTGTGGATAATCCAAACTACCAGGAGATAAATATCCAACAAAAATCAGATAACCAACTTTACTGAAAACTGGTGGTTGTACAGTAAACTTTAGGTAAAGACCTATCTTCCTTAATTTTAATCGTACAGTTTGAGGGAACTAAAGTCAACTGGTAAGAGGGTTTAAAAAGGGTACCACTTTGTCGGGCCACCCCCTAATAGGGGGGTCGTCCAAACGATGACTGGGGATGATCCAAACACCATCATAATCATTATTAAAATGGAAAGTGAGACTGAAAAAGTTGAGTTTGAAATAAAATATTTTAGGAAGAATGATTTAGGACTTTCATTAACCTTTTGGCTCACAAATAAGTGTATATTTACCAACTTCAAGTGTCTTAATATGATACCAAAATTTCTCTGCTGAAAAATAAATAAGAACACAAGAACATATAAATAAAGTCTTTAATATAATTCTCTAATTATAAATGCTTATTAGAATAAAAGACATATATATGGTATATGGAGGGAAACGGCCTAGGTATATGTATGTAGACTAAAAGACATGAATTATGACAATAGGACACAGACTGCAGAACTTGTGATTGAACACCTTGTGAGTTTTCCGCTTACCGCAGATTGTATTGAGATTTAAATTGGGGTATATACTCTGAATGTCGGTACACCACCGTTGGTACATCCCCTATTGACACCGTTATTTATTTACATTGCACTATGTCACAGAATAAAAAAATATCAGGTTGACAATATATCTCACGTGATATCCTTTTATCAACGTGATTTTCACTATTCAGCATCACATCACTAGAATCAGCAAGTTTTCACGGTCAAAAAACCCTAATATTATGTCAAGCACTAAAAAAAAAAATTAAAACCTTATCTTACGGAATAACAACACGAGCTGCAGAGAGGGGCCTGACGCCATCTTGAAGCTTCGCATTTTCTTCTTTCGACAAGAGAAAGAAATTCAATCATCTTTGTTAGGACAGAATTCATGGGTACCGTCTGAATCACCCCTGTGTTAGTAACTGTACCCCTTACCCAACCAACCAATACCATAATTATGTAAAAAAAAAAAAAAGTTAAATATACCTTAGTTTTACCAGACCACTGAGCTGATTAACAGCTCTCCTAGGGCTGGTCAGAAGGATTAGACGTATTTTACGTGGCTAAGAACCAAATGGTTACTTAACAGCGGGACCTACAGCTTATTGTGGAATCCGAACCACATTATAGCGAGAAATGAATTTCTATTTTTGTGTAAACCAACTGAATAAACATTGAATACAGTGTCTTTCTTAGTTACGTGAATTCTGCCTTTTGACAAAGTTGACATGTTCTGTGTCAGTTGACGTCTTGCAAAATGTTTATTCAACAGGAACAACTTACAAACTAAATACTAATATGAAAGATAGGTGGATATTTTGAATTATGAGGAGTTTCAGGGTTCATATTTGATCTCTGACCCTTCTTAGATGGTAATGCCAGGTCATATTTGTTATGTTTTTTTTTTTTTATAGGACGTAAAAAATACAAAGGCTATGAAATAAAGAAATATTTTGGGCGCAAAATTTGAATCATAAGGAATGATTACTATTATTGATACCCTTCCTAAATGGTAGTTCCAATGAATTTTTGTTCTTAATTTGCATTCTCAGTGACTTTTCAACAGGAACAACTTATAAATTAAACATGAACGATGGGCAAATATTTTGAATCATGAGGACTTTCAGGGCTCATATTTGACCTTTGACCCTTCTTAAATGGTAATGCCAGGTCAGATTTGTTCTTAAGTTGTGTTTTTAGATAGTACCTAAGAATACACAGCCTATGAAACAAAAAAATATTTTGGGCGCGAAATTTGAATTATAAGGAATTAATTACCATAATTACTACCATTCTTAAATGGTAATGCCATTGAATTTTTTTTCTTAAGTTGCATTCTGAACGACTATTCAACAGGAACAACTTATAAACTAAATATGAACGATGGGCAAATATTTTGAATTTTTAGTGCTTTAAGGGTTCATATTTGACCTTTGACCCTTCTTAAATGGTAATGCCAGGTCAGATTTGTTCTTAAGTTGTTTTTTTGGATAGTACCTAAGCATACAAAGCCTATGAAGTAAAAAATGATTTTGGGCGCGAAATTTGAATTATAAGGAATTAATTACCATAATTACTACCATTCTTAAATGGTAATGCTGATGAGGTTTTTTTTCTTAAGTTGCATTATTGCTCTTTGCTATATGATTCTGCTATGTACACATAGTTTCGTGAATGGGCGCGGACGTTGAATTATAAGGAATTTAGGGTTCCCTTTTAAGGGTCCCTTCTTCCAAACCCCAGGAATGCGAAACTTAAGAAATCCCTCTGAGTCATTCCTATTGCATATACAGTCGATTAAAGCAGTCAAACCTTTTGGGCGCAACTTTTGAATTAAACGACACTGGGCTCCCTAACTAATTCACTTACAACTCCCATTCAAACTCACAGTTAACCGTCACAAAAACGGTAGTTAGAGGGAAAGTGTCGAGGAGAAGGGAGAAACAAAACAACTTCCGCACTAAGTCAGTAATAAGTGGGAGATGAAAGAAAGAAGGAAAACCTTAACCTAACTCGACACAATATTTACGGTAAAATACCATTACATGGATATGTTCCCCACACCGGACACAAAATCAAGGCAATAATCTCCACACTGAAGCAGTTTATGACACGAGTGATGGTCTCGATGGCACTTCGACGTATTGTTCGTCCCAGGACACTAATGCTTAACCATAAGGGAATGAGCCTATTCTGGATACAAGGAAGACACAGACTCAGATGCTTACTCTTCTTCGTGACCAGAAGGCCTCCTAACGGCCCTCAGAAGATCTCGAGTCAACGGCTGTTCGCAGGAAGATTCTGGAGGCGCCAACATGACAATTGGCAAGAGCTCAGGATGTAGGCAACGATGATGGTCGCAGTACACCTGAGAGCACGAGAGCACACCTGTAGGCTACAAAGGGGGTCAGGTGCGTGCATCCACCGACGCTGACCATCAGCAACAGACAACCCCACTTGAAGCAAGAAGTCCATCCAAGTATAGCAGAACCGTAAAAAAAAAAAAGACGAGATCTTCTCTACAGGAGGGCCGAATGCAATGCCTTGTCAATCCAGATGAAAAAATGTAAATCGCCTCTTAAACAGTCCAACGTGGCAGAAGGCCGAAGGCCAAACAAACGAACCACCCGTACATGAAAATAAAGAGAACAACAAAACAAAACTCTACCCAAGAATTCGAGGCTCAAATGAACTAGTGAAACACTGAACGGTAATTAATAAACAAATGTTTATTTTACCGGAGCCACGAGATAAAAACTGATATTACAAATTACAATATATATATATATATATATATATATATATATATATATATATATATATATATATATATATATATAATTTTGTTATTATTGAAAGGCAATTCATCATAATTTTTCATACGTGGAAAGACGTTATACATCGCTTATACTTCAGTTTTAAATGCTGTAATAAATCAAATGTATTAAAATAACAGAAAAACTAGAGTCTTAGCATGGAAACTAACTTTAGATAGACCATTAAAAGAGAAATATTGCCAAGAGTAAATCAGACAAAAGAAAAAGTTTTGCATTTCGGCTGATAAGTTAAATACCAATATGAAATACCGATAGAAATTCCTGTTTATATAGAAGGATTACTCTTATTTTTTTAATTGAACATCATGACAAAAAAAAGTTTGTTTTCGGTGTATAAGATAATATCAAGTAGAACAAATACTATTTTTCAGTGCGGAGACGAGCAAAAATAGCATTAATGTTTTTTATCATCTTGTGAAACATGAGATAATGTGTTCTGACTCGTCATGAAAGACATCTTTTTGAGCTTTATGTTAATGACGCTCGTTGCGGGAGGCTGGAATGGCTGAAAAGAATGCGTTACTCATTCTCTTTCAATGGTGCCTTCTCTTTCACAGTCTCTCTCTCTCTCTCTCTCTCTCTCTCTGTAACTTACTTTTCCCTAATGTGTGATGGAAGGATACTTAACATCCACCGCAAGGCAACAGTATTTTGAGTGTTAACCAGACCAGGAAGAAGATGAATTTAAGGAAAATCGAAGAAAAACATAAATATTAAAAAAACCAGGTTCTCGCTTAAAGGGGAAGCAACTCGATCCTGCAACACTGGTTAAGCTACAAATGTCGTCTAATATCCAATTCATGCTAATTCGGGAATATCACCGAAGGGGAATTATAAGTGATAAATAGACTGGTACCCAAATGTCTCGAACACTCGACACAATACCCTCCAACGCCTCCAGTAGATGGTCAAGCCTGTGAGCTATCTAGACGGGCATAAGTGAATGCCGAATCTGCCTTATTGTTTTGCCTATCGAGAGCGGGGAAATTGTGCTTAGCGTCGGCATTAACCTACCTCCACCATATTTTATTGGTACATTTGGAATACGTAGCTCTCTTTATGAATTTTTTATCACATCATCGTGATTTATATACAATCCGTCGACTGGAGTCTTTGGAAGGTACTGACAAGTGTTCGAGACACTTCGATACCAGTATATATATATATATATATATATATATATATATATATATATATATATATATATATATATATATATATAATATATATTGTGTGTATAGGTATATATATACATATATATATATATATACCGTATATATATATATATATATATATATATATATATATATATATATATATATATATATATATATATACATATACGGTACATATATATTATATATATATATATATATATATATATATATATATATATATATATATATATATATATATATATATATATATATATATATATATATTGATATGATTTTGATCTCGACCAGAGGTCAACTTGGCTGATTTAAGGCCACAGAATGATTCTAACTGAGATTCACAGAACTTACCACGGAAAAAGGGTGGGTTAGTAGTAGCATCTAACTTCTAGCCCTGGGTTCAGACAAAAGAATATTAGAGGAAATGTCGGCTTAGGGCCTTTCTTCAAATGAGGGAGTGATCAGGTGAACACTTAAGGTTCACGCAATTAATTATATTTACATAAAACATAATCAAAGAATAGGGGTGAGGATGGACAGCGAAACAGAGTCCTGTCGTACAGATCAATCATAAAGTAGATGAAAGATCCACGATGATACACAAAGAGGGGGCCCACTTCAAAGGGCACCATAATGGGGATACAGTGGTTAAGCCATTGTGAACACACGAGATGATGAGATAGTTCCAAGGCAAGCACTTCTATCTGCAATCGAGAATGCAATATTACCTGACAGTCGACAGCGTACTTAAAGGGAATCGAGGTGGTTGCACCTATGGCGCCAAGCAACTCAATCCTGCAATACTGGTTAATGCATTTACATTTCTAGGTTACGCACTTTACTTATGAATACAGGTCTCACTGAGGTAAATAGCACTAAGAAAAGAAAATTAAACAGCGAGAGAAAATAACAGGGTACATTGCCTTCTTTAGGAGATGGGGGTTCCTCATCTCAAGGCGCCAGCAATGGAGGGTGATAATGAATGAGGGTCGCCACAAAAGTAACTCAGGCTTCTAGACCAGCCACGTGGGAAAGCAAGGGGGCAGCTCGAAGGGAGCAAGAGTCCTGGGTAGGTCGTCCAACGTCTCTGAGAGTGATCTGCCCACGCGGCTCCCTTTTGTAATGTCAGAGGATTAAGATTCTGCTCCAACCAGGTGGTGTTGTCTTCACTGGTACTCCATTTTCTATATAGGGCTCGCACGTGGCGTTTGGCAGGCATGTTGCTTTGCGAGGTCACCATGCCCAGGTGTCATGGTGCCAGGGCACTTTCTCCCTTGAGTCACTCCCACACTGGCAAGGAATTAAGGGCTCGGGCAAGTCACTCAGTCAAAGGAAGGGTAAAGCTTACCCAAGGGATGGGTGAGAGAGAAATCAAAGGGGTGAATTATTTACCTACAGGTTCTACATTTATTATGAATTCAAAAAAAATTAAAATATTTACTCTTATGCTTTATTTTACTGTAATTGTGATAGGAGGGTTGGCGAGGAAGAGGTTACCCTCACTGAAATATATATATATATATATATATATATATATATATATATATATATATATATATATATGTGTGTGTGTGTGTGTGTGTGTATCAGGTTGAAGAGGTAAAGGAATGTATGTCTCTCACAAGTATCAAGTTTATTATGTCAACGTTTCACATCACGTGATGCATCCTCAAGGCTGGAAAATTACAGACTATAAATACTTAAGACGTTACTTATACAACGGGAAAAAATTTTCAAAAATGTAACATTTACAAATACAAAAATTAAAACAAGAACTTGAAAGGAACACCTACAAAGGTAAGAACTAAACAATGACTAAGAATACAGGGAGAAAATAAACATATGAAAGATACCAGCCTTGAGGATGCATCGTGTAATGTGAAACGGCATAACAAACTTGACACTTGTGAGAGACATGTCTTTACCTCTTTAACCTGAGAGGTTTGTCAGGTCTGTTTCCCCTGCGATTCTGTGTGTGTGTGTGTGTGCGTGTACATATATATATATATATATATATATATATATATATATATATATATATATACATATACAGTATATATATATATATATATATATATATATATATATATATATATATATATATATATATATATAATATATATATACATATATATATATATATATATATATATATATATATATATATATATATATATATATATATATATATTGTTAAGGATATACATTCCTCCCTCCTATTTAGCTGCTATCTAGCTAACTTATCGAGAGAATTATAATTTCAGTTAGCTTATAGCTGGTGCTAATATGGCGGAACTCAGTTGTTTTCACTCATATGGACAGAGAACACATGCTTCCACGGCCTACAGGAAATGCCCAGGCAGGGTAGACAATGGGTCTCCCTCTTAAAAACCCCCCCTGCTACCAGAACACACCTAGATTTCCCCCCCCCCCTTAAAGATCGTACAATGCTGGAACAACACCCAAAGCCCCGTCTCCCCCCATCGCCTGAGATGGGGTAGCAATTAGTGTTCAGAAAGGCCAATAGGCGTATCGAGATTAGGGGATGCGGTAGGATTTTATTCTGTAAGGCCTTAGTCCTAAGGTCTCCTTTTCTCTGTGATTTTGCTGGCGTATGGCTCCTTGCAGGTACGTTGGCCAGAACTGAGATAACCCCCCCCCCTCCCCCGACGCCATGTTGGGGAAAACAGAAGCCACTCTTTGGTCTGACCTCATCTGCAGCAGATGCGCTGCGGTTCCTCCATCTCCGCTGGCCGGACTGTCTTCAAACAAGGGACCTGGAATGGTTGTAGGCGCCTATAACAGTCATAAAAGGTTCGTATGTTTGCGAGTAGTCAAATGGCCAGCCCTGTCCCTTGTACTTAACTCCTTAATTTCCATTTCTTTTGAACTTTTAACCTCTTCCTCCACGAAACAATCTTCCCTTTGTCAGAATCTTGCCTGTATCACCTGCCTTGCCATTTACGGACTTTGAACTCGAGTAAAGATCCCGAAATAACAATCATTTATCCCTCCACCAGTGCAATCTAAGGGCTATTTAAGTTATTTAGGTTAAGTTGTAACAGAGTAAGTTAACATTGGGTGCGTATAATTACGTGTTCATTGTTAACACACATGCTGCTCCGATTCTCAGATCATATTTATGTGCTTTCATTAAAAGCACCTTCTAGGCTACGTTATGTGTTGTATTTAAGAACGTGTTGGGTAATCTTCTGTAGGAAGACTCCATTTCCCTTGGTTTGAGCAGGGCTAACTCAGAACCTCTTTTCAGGAGGGACACATGGCACGATCGCAATTCCATGCTTCCATACCCCACCTGCCACCCCAATTAATTCCTGGTCGTAGTTTGGAGAAGTTTCCGTTGTGGCCAACTGTTCCTATGAAGTATTCCTCCATCCTGGAACACCATCATTTGCATTACTATTTCATGTAATCAGGGCAGACTGAATGGGATTATTATCATTGAACTGATTATTGCAGACTGGCCCCATTTCTTATCCACTTGCTTGTTGCCAATTCATTCATTATTGTTACTGTGCCCTATTCTGAATCTGCCCCTCAGTGATTATGTTGTATTGTGACTAAATGTTGATTTGCACTGTTGATTTGCTAAGTGTCTATAAATAAATCCCTGTAAATTGGCAAAAGAATCCTAAATTCCAATATGGCGACCTTCCACCTTAAATTATAACTCCAGGAAAATTCTGAGGTAAGTCTTCAATTAAATCCCCTTTTGTTTACAAACTGGACTCCCTTGGTTTCGTGGCAGCATCAATTATAATTTTGTGTTTAAATTCTTATCAACCCAAGTCCAGTCTGTAACAATATATATATATATATATATATATATATATATATATATATATATATATATATATATATATATATATATAGAAGTAGATAGATAGAACAGTAACATTTATATGCGTGTGTGCTGCGTGGATTCATTTACTTTCTCGTACACAGAAGTAAACATCGAAGTATATAACTGCCTCAACGATGGGGGCACATTTTCCTTTTCCCGTTTGATGCTGTGACCCGAATGATAGCATTCCCATCGCAGTGTCGTTTTACGAGTCACCAAATGGCCTCAGCCATCGAGTTTTCTGCCTCAGATGTATGACCTCAGAGAGTGGAAGAAAGGCTGTTAGTTGAGGTGTTATGCAAATGCGTTGGTTCAACTGGAAGGAAACGAATGGAAACAAGTACGTATTGAGAACAGGAGAGATTTAAGGATAGGTGTTTGTTTGAATACATCGTGAAAAGAAAATTTAAAAGATAGTTCTGAATAATTAAGGGAATATGGGATTTTAATGAAGTTCGGATACTGATTCATTTGGCTTTAATAAATAGAAAAAAATAAATGAAATATTCCTACCTGGTGAGCTATCTGATTCCTGTTTAAAGCATTTCATGAAGACTTCAGAGAGTTTATAGGTATTAGAAGAGCAAAAATTTCTTTCGAAGGACGAGAACATTAAACGTATTAAATCAATGTATGCCAAGATTAAGTTACACCCTCATATATGTCAATTCCTTCGTTTGGTCCCCTGTATCACCCTATGGGAAACGTCCATAAAAACTGTAAAATCTGTATAAAACACATAGAGATATACATCACATCAAAATGAAGTAAAATATTTCCCTATAATTTACACCCAACGAGGAGACATGTAATTGTGGTTTTGTCTGATGTCAACATAACGTCCAGCTGTCATAAAAAAAAAGTTTTTCTTTGTAACAGAGGAAAACCCTGCTGTCAGTCTCAATCATAAGGCTAAGCTATAAAACAATGTCAAATTATTTGTAGCTGAGGAAAGTAATTAGGGAAAACAAACATAACACAATATGAATGTTTTCTTGTCGTATTCTGACAACTTTATATAGATTAGGGACACAAAACAAAATTAACCCGGGAACTCAATAAATTTCCCGTTACCACTACATCCGTGAATGTGTATATCTACGCATGTAGTTCTGTATAAGTAACCGTCAAGATATATGGTCACCATGTTTTATCAGGGAAAAGATGGGGAACTCCTTCATTATCCAAATAACACCATTTGCCTGAAAGAATTTCATTTCGTAACTTGGAAGCTGTTCCAGATCAGTCGAGAGACTGTATGGCTTTGGAATCTGAAAACTGCTGGCCGACATTCGGGCTGGAAACTCGCGTGACGATATTATGTCAGGTTTTGCAGAAAAAGGGGAACGTGAAAATTAACATTTTGAAGGTCATTTTTCTTGCATGATTCTCTCTGCTAACCTCAGAACTTATAATACAATAACCCTTACTAGAGTCCTTTACATATTATTTGTTTGCGATATTGACTTTTATTGTGAACCTTTCTGCTTATCGGGGTCCCAATTTCATTTAATTTTGACGCTAAGGGAGCTGCCTGTTTCAGCATTTATAACTGTCTCAAAGAACCTATGATCTGTTCTGTTATCTTTTCCTTCCTTCTTTATGTTTTCTGACTCGTCTCTTTGTGTTACCCACATTACTATTCAAATGATCTATTCTCAGCGACATGTGTGCGTTAACCATAAAACAGATATAATCAATTAGCGTGGAATACGAATCTTCTATATAGCCGAGATGTCAACCAGCCAAGTGGAAATTGGAAATTTAATATCTGATTTTCCATTAATCTAAATCATATGGGTAAACAAGATAACGCACAACGCACGCAGCAATGTCTATTCCCTGCTTTTCATAAAAAAACCAGTACAGCAGAAGTAAGACGAACCGGAAAATTCAGAATTCCTCAATGATCATTATGTATAAAATGGTTATTGTTTGTTGCAGTAAAAGTCGAAATTGTTGTTGATCCGTACTCTTAGTTACATTTAACCGAAATGCATTCCGATTGTTTTTTTTTTTTCAGATAAAAAGAATTCATACACACACACAAGAAAAAAACGGACAAACCTTGTGTTAGTTCGCTGTTCATACATGTTATCGTGCATCATGCACGACGTAGGTACTACATATGATGTAACTGATCAAGTTATTTATTGCTCATCCAAGGTAAATAATAATTCAGTATAGTTTGTTGTTTATACTTGGACCATTGTTACTGCAGCTGGATAGAAATTTATTCTTGCATTCTAGTGTGATAAAGTCTCCAGTCCCGAACTAAGTTATTCATTAAAGTATAGTATTTCTATCAACTCATTTTTATCTTAGCTTTGAATGACTTAGCTTCCGGCGTTTGCCCGATTTTTTTTCCAGCAAAACGTTCATCCATTCCAAATCTTAAATGGAGTGATATAAACTGCCAGAACAAAGGACAATAAATAAAGAAAATGAAAGAGTTTAAAAAAGAAGCAATGTATTTTTGCCGAAGTTCAGACGCAAAAGTATTAATCGTTTAACTCGGGAAAGCTCACCAATCACAGAATATTAACCTGCCACTAACGAATGGCATAAATCACTTACTAACAAGGAGAGAGAGAAAGGGAGATAGAACCTGAGGCCTTGGAGGTGGGGGGGAAGTCATGTTCACAACTTTCTCATTATTATCGAATGGTTTTGATTGAAAAATAAGCATTTCTTCCTTTATTCCTGAAGAACAGTGCAGTACTGTTATAATTCTGATGGGACCAATTGCATTTTTCGCAGATTACCATGTCTGTTAAGGTTTACACACACACACACACACACATTATATATATACATACATATACATACATACATACATACGTATATATATATAATTTATAATGTGTATATATATATTTTATATATATCTATATATAATATATATATATATATATATAATATATACATATATATATATATATATATATATATATATATATATATATATATATATATATATATATATATATATATAATATATATATATATATATATATATATATATATATATATATATATATATAATCACATATTCTGAAGAAAGGGTGATATGATGGTGAAATGTGAATATTCCTAAGTTTTAGGAAGATGGAAAAGTGCGAGAATAAGAAAATACTGGCTAGATGGGAGCCCAAGTTTTGGGAAGGTCTGCTAATGGGAGTTTTTGAAGCGGCTGATGTACAAGTTGATCGCACAGGAGGCTTATTCAAGACTCAGTTCCTAAAGCGGCTATTACACGGGCGAATTTTCACGCAGCACGGCTCCGTTCGCTCAGCATTTGCTGAACAAACGCTCAGTACGTCCAGCAAAACCCGATTCGCGTATACCCATCACTGCTGGGTGAAACCGCCAGGCGCCAGCATTTGTTTACATTCGTTCGGCGATCGACGTTCACGTGTACGAGCTGCAGTGCATCAACAAGACCTTCACCATGCCTGTGCAATGGACATTTGAGATTGAGGAGAGCCTTATTGCAAAAGTGAGATCGCGACCAATCCTGTGGAATCCAAGGGATCCTTCCTACAACAAGAAAACCCTTAAAAAGTACTTGTATGGTGAGATAGTGAGGGAACTTCAAGAAGTGTTTCCACATGTAGAAGGAATTAATGATGCAGGTATGTATATTGTTTTTATGTAGTCACTATTTAGTTTTATAGTAGTAGTAGAACACTTTAGACCATATTTGGTTGTGTGAAGTAAGGTAATCAGCAAAATCATGGCCTAGCTAGGTCATGCAAAGCCATGGCCTAGCTGGGCTAGGCAAAGCAATGGCCTTGCTAGGGTATGCAATACTATGACCTAGCTAGGCTATTCCTTTCATAGTTCTGTGGCCAGCCAATGTTAGAGAACTGCCATTAGAGGCTAGCTTAACCATAAACACCAACCTAACCTTTGTCAGTCATGTGATATGATACCATTAGCATGTGACAATATGTAATATGGGTTATTTCGTGATAAATACTTTATTAACACTCAACTAGTGGCAAGCCTACTCATATTGCTTAATATACTGTAACAGATATAAGCTAGAATTCAGAGGACATAACGGCACTCTGGGTAGGATACCATAATTTGAGTATCAAACAGCACCATTATCATTTTTTTGGTGTTTAATTTAGGAAAAGTCATAGAAGAAAAGTTGTTTATATTGTCCTAAAATGTAAGTATGTGAAGGTGGAACTCTTAAAAGGGGGGCCTTGGGGGCGTAGCCCCCCCCAGCTAGGAATTAACCAAGTTAGGGACAGGTTAGGTAGGTGTTTTGGGTTAGGCTAGTGCCCTATAATGTCCTAAAACACCTACCTAACCTCCTGACCTGTCACTGAATTATTGCATGGTTACTATGAGAAATTCTGAATATTGACTATTCACATCTCAAATGTTGCATGTACATAGAGGGAAATTGTCTAAAGTGTCGTTTCATTGAACAAGTATGAACATACGCTGGCCAAAGGCCCTTTGGATCCCCCGTATTGAGTATTTTAGACTTTGTTTTTTGGATACCAGCCTTAAAAGCTGAAATTCTAACCTAACATTCTTAGCCTGGCCAGGAGGCTTCACCCCCTGGATCCCCTCTTGTGCCAACTTATAAAATACCCCTTTCATTTCATTATTTCTATGATTATTATAAGTTAATCAAAATACCCCTTTCATTTCATTATTTCTATGATTATTGTAAGTTAATCAAACTTGAATTTTTCTCTTGCAGATGCTGTAATGATGAAGTTTAGTAGCTAAAAAACATCATTTCGGAGGGAGCTGGCTAAAATCAAACGAGTAAAAAGTGGCTCAGGAGGAGACTATGTTCCAAAATGGAGGCTCTTTGATTTAATGTTGTTCCTGACTGATGTTGTCACCCCAGGGAAGAGTACATCAAACCTTGAGACTACTGTGTCTGTAAGTATTAAGAATGTATGACTGTTTCAAGTATTGTATGTTTATTTTTGCATTTCAGATTTATTATAGAAGTTGCCTTAATTTGTATATTCCTTTTTTTATGATTTACCTTTTTTTTCAGCAGGAGTCCCAGTCCTCCCACTAGCAGGAGTCTCAGACCTTCAATCAGCAGGATTCCCAGTTATCCCAATCTCTTTTGGTACAAGTTGACTCCTATCAATCAGCAGGATTCCCAGTTATCCCAATCTCTTTTGGTACAAGTTGACTCCTATCAGTCTGATGATGAAGTCATCCATCAGCCATTGCAGACATTCAATTATGACAGTAGTGTAGATGACATTGATCTGCCTACCCCATCATCTTCACACTCTGTGCCAGGAACAAGTCGATCATCATCATCATCATCATCATCACGGAATAATGAAACGTGTGGTCGAACTCCTACTCCTAAACGTAAAAGGAATATGACACCAGAACATGCACCCAGTGCAACCGAGGTAGCATTATCTTTTTTAAAAACCACTGCACAAACACAAAGGAAAGAAGACATCCCATACTCAGCAGGGGTTTTTGTAAAAGAAGTAATCTCTGAATTTACTCGCCATAAACATCCAAAACTTATGCTTAAACTTGCTGCATTCCTAAACAAGTTGAAAGAGGAGGAAGGCAGTTAATCATTGGCCATAAACTGTTGTAAGGTGGTATTTTTTTCCTGTATGATTTCTTCCATGGGGTATAGATATGACACACAAAAGAAAAGAATCTGTACCAGGGCCATAATTTTATTTTTTACACATTGCATTATGATGTTAAATAAAAAAAAAACATTGGCACAGAAACTTTATTTATCCTATAAAATTTATGCAGAACACTTTTATTGCACTCAGGGTTATAAAATACTAAAGTCCTGGATGTACACAATGGTAAAATTTTATTTCCTATACAAATATGTTTGTAGCTCTTAATTATTATCATCACCACAAAAAAAAAGAAGAGCTAGTGTCTGAAGGCCATAGCATCCTGAAATGCTACCTTGCCTTTATTCACAAAATGTGTTGCGTACATTTATAGCCTCCTGCGTAGGCCTTCGGCCTAAAGCATTTAAGTTTTCCCAGCCAACACCAGTGTCATTACGCCATTGCCCTGCAATTACTCTACCATTATTTACATCGTCTCTGTCGATTAACTCTGGTGCTATTTCATTGTGTCTAGATTCTTTAAATAAATAATTGTGCAACACAATGGCTGCTGGCGTAATTAGCCTAACACGTTCTTCTTCAGCCACCGCGATTACTACCAAAGCCATTGCCATGGCCATATTCTGGTCATTGGTGTAGAGATGAGACATTTCCATGATTATAATGCGTCTTGATGCCAACACTATGACTTTCTAGGATTTGTGGTGTAGAGATGAGACATTTCCATGATTATAATGCGTCTTGATGCCAACACTATGACTTTCTAGGGTTTGTTTTGATTTTCCAGCAGCTGCTTCTCGATATGGGGACTGAACAGCTGATCACATGGTGCTACCGTTGTCATGGCAACGCACAGTTTGCTTGCTGAAACGGCTGCGTGTGCTCGCGACCGTGTAATAGTTTTGTTCAGCAAATGCTGAGCGAACGGAGCCGTGCTGCGTGAAAATTCGCCCGTGTAATAGCCGCTTAAAGGATGAGTGCAAAATGACTTTTGTGTCACTTTATCCTGGATCGACTGGTAAAATTACGGCGGAGAAGGATCTGTAATCAAATTGCCAACCTTGGGAATATATACCATACCGACCGGAGTGTACTGTACCTACTGAACACGTTAAACGTGATCATTCACCCATGAAGCCTTCACTGACGATAAAGACGTGAATAATGAAGGGAGAGGACAAACTACGAAAAGCAATTGTGAGAGCTGGATCTGAAGTGAAGGAGAGGGCGAGGGACCGGGGGGAGAGAGAGAGAGAGAGAGAGAGAAGGGAAAATTTCCAAAATTGTTCTGAGAGATGTGATGCAAGTAGAAGGAAACACGAACAAGAGAAGGTCACCAGGAGCAGACAGAAGGTAATAATAGTGTTTGCAAGGTGCAGTGACCCAAAAAAGGAAAGGGTATTTTTATTTTTTAGTAGTTACATGTTAAGACAGCAGCAGTGAAGTTGAGAATTTAAGCAAGTAACAGGGGCGCTAAAGTAAACTTTTTTCCCTTGAGAAAAGATCCTGTAGAAGTTATGAGGCAAAAATATTTGAGACAGGAGACATCGAGAAGTTCACTGTCAGCTAGTCTTACTATTCCTTGATAATTAATTTATCAATCTGGATCCGCCTGACTCATTACGTGTTCTAGAGCCAAAATGATCGCTATCAGATTTTAAAGATACAGGGGAATTAAATAATGGGCCATTGTATAAATGATGAACTGGACAAGTATTGTAAAACAGAATACGGAATAACAGGACTTATTGCAAAACAGTAATTCTCTTAGGGAGATATATATGGAAAAAATGTACATTAAATGAGGATAGCCAAGAGAAAATTCTGTGAAAGTGACTTAGCCTTGGCGTCATTTGTGAAGCTTAAGATTCCCTACAGAATGAAAGTGAATATGGTTAGATATATCACGGTTAGTGGGGTTCCTTTGCAGCGTGCTTGTGATGATTGCCGTCTTGTTTTCCATGGAGTTTCTTTTCCTTGAATGTGTAAAGGCTTGTTTGACATAAATTCATATCACAGAGCATTTATGGGACTCACTGCATTCAGTCTTTGAAATTCCTTATCATACGACGTCGAATAAATAAAGGCTCTGTCAGTGTTCAAGTCTGTTAAACTATGGACCCGTTTTTTCTGGACTTTGCAACCGAGATCCTGCAATGGTATCAACAACAACGGCTCTTCCGAGACTTTTTTTTTTTTCTCTGTAACCCGGTCTTAAAGGCGAGCTTTGCCGTAAAGTCAATCGGGTACTTATCGTTCAGTATTTGATTTGCTTAATGAACTTTTATTACATTACGCTTAGACACAATTTTCGATTATTCATAAATGGCTCAAAGTATTTATTAATAACAGCTGATATAAACCTACTGTAATCGCTAACATCAGAAACTAAGATTAAATGTGGTTTTGCTGGAACCTGTGAGGTAGAGCTATTTTATGATAAAATAGTAAGTCTTTCGTTTCATTGACTTGCTTTCCAGTCCTAATCGTTTAAATTGTTTGGCAACCAGTTTTTCAAGAATCAGCATTGATAAGTAAGTGAATATATTTTGCTGTTGAATGAATGGTGGTTTCTTAGGAGAAACGTTACCCGTGATGAATGAGTTAACTAACGTGTTCAGCGTATGGTCCCTTAGTTTGACAACCGAGTCCTTGTAAACTACGACGAAACTATAAAACAGTAAGTAATTCGCTGCTAGGCAAATTAAACAATATGACTGCGTATGATTAAACTGGCATTCCTTGTGTATTTTACTTACAAAATAAGAAAAGGACGAAAAATTATGATGGTACTGGTTGCTATAAACATCCAATTCCATACTGAATTTATTACGTAAAATAATTTTCCGAAATAATGAACATTTTCTTTTGTTTTCTAGTCTCACGCTCAATCATTCTTACTGCCTTGTTGATTTATCAACGATCCCAACCTCTAAATCACAGAAGCGGCCTTCTTCAGGGAGGGTGATTAATATCTTCCATATTTATTGTTTGGGAGAAATTTCATGTCAAATATTTGGCCCGTAGGGTGTTAGTGCCATCAGTGCACATCATGCGGAGCGCTGTAGGCATTACTTAATGTTCTATGCAGTGTCCCTTAGGCCCCTTGCTGCAACCCCGTTCACTTCTTTTACTGTACATCTGTCCATATTCTCTTTCTTCCATCTTACTTTCCACCCTCTCCTAAAAATTGTTTCATTGTGCAAGTGCGAGGTTTTCCTCCTGTTACACCTTTCAAACCTTTCGACTATCAATTTCCCTTTCAACGCTGAATGTCCACATAGGTCCCGGCGCTTGGCCTTGAGGAAAAATTTTATATTAAATTCCATTCCATTCCATGTGAAATGTTTGCTCAACGCTCTTTTGATAAACCAGCATTAATGCATCAAAGATCATCGATTCTGACTCGAATGAACAAAACTGGAAATTTTAATTACGGGTTGATTAGAGATCAATGCAAGGGCATACCAAATGACGACATGCAGTAATGTCAATAGCAGCAAAGAAATGCAGCACCAACGATTTAAGAGTAACATTCGTAAAATTGATGACGTAGGTAATTAACTCTCCTCCGGAAATGTTCATAAAAAAAACCCTTTCGCCATAAGCAGAAATTCCTGCCGCAGTGCCATTCGAATCTTGAATCGTGACAATATGCGAGTGAAAAATTTTGGAGCCTTTGAAATAATACCCGGCAAGAGGCAGATTCCTAAGAAGGTATTCCGACCCCGATGGCTTGCAAATTGAGGGAATGAAATAAGGGAGAAGAAAGGCTCTATTCTGACATATTCTCGTTTTGAGATAAAATATGAAGGTAAAAAGAAACCGCACTGATGAGAAAGAGTAGTGTTCGGGAATGGTTACCAAAGAGCTTCATCATCTATAATTATTTGCACCTTTCAAGAAGGTGAATTTGGTGAATTTAATCATTAGATCCTTGAACTTTTTGTCATCTCTGGATTGCTATTATTGCGGATTCATTAAAAATGGACAATTTTTGAGGAATTCCGAGCCATGACGCAGTTTTTTAATGTTATATCTGTTTTTCATATTCCTGATTATCATGCGGGTTTATGCATTTACTTTTTCGAAGTTTTGTTCTGTTGTCAGATGGATTCATCCCATTAAAAGCGCTCACGGGGTCAAAATCCCTTCCATTTCGGTACCGCTCACAGGATAAAAGAAAAGGATTTCCCCTATATGCCACAGAGACCGAAACCATTACTTATCTAAAACTAGAAGAGATTATCAATTAATACAGGTAGTTTTTTTAGTTTTCTGTAAAAGAAAACTATTGTGCCGGATTTGTCTGTCCTTCCGCCCTCAGATCTTTATAAAATACTAAGGTTAGAGGGCTGCAAATTGGTATGTTGATCATCCACCCTCCAATCATCAAACATACCAAATTGCAGCCCTCTGGCCTCAGTAGTTTTTATTTTATTTAAGGTTAAATTTAGCCATGATCGTGCGTCTGTCACCGATATAGGACAGGCCACCACCAACCCGTGGTTAAAGTTTCACGGGCCGCGTCTCACACAGCATTATACCTAGACCACCGAAAGATAGATCTATATTCGGTGGCCTTGTTTATACGCTGTACAGAAAACTCGATTGCGCTGAAGAAACGAATTTTTTACTTGTACTTGGTCCAGAAATCTAAAGGTAATCAAATTTAAACATTCATAAGAAAGTGATGCCAACGTGGAGGTGAATGACATGGAGAATAATATTGTTTGTGTACGTCCCTCCGAGCATGGTTACACTTCTTATTATAATTATCATTTTTCCTTTATTTTTCGTCAACAGCTGTCTAATTTCAAACGCTAAGTAATATAAAAGTCAAATCCTCTGTTCAATGCTCACTTTTATGGCTAATATTTTTCACTGATGTTTTCATCTGTGAAACAAAAAATTCGAATGCCATTTCCAAAGCATTCATAAACAGGCTCCGAGGTTTTCATTAACTTGTTTTCACATTTCATGCCCCTGATTCTGGACCTGATACCACGTAGTGATCTTGATTAAATGGTGTTAATTATCAATCGACGCAAGCCGTACTCGAAATTCTGGGAAACTATTTCCTGTTCCTGAGGACGTCTTTTTTTTTTTAGATATTGGGATATTTTTAATCCGTAATCTTGCAGTCTTTGATTTTTTTTTAAACTAAACATAGACATATTTACAAAGAATATCGTATATATCGAACGTATCTAGTTGAGATTTCCGAGGTGGGAAGACATGCCTTTTCACTTTTGAGGTTTCCAAACATCAAACACAGGAGAACGTATTAGTTTTCTGTCGCCTTTCAAGTAAAAATAAAAGGCCATTGATGCGTTAATGTACCAAAACTCGTCTTTATCAGTATTTCTAGAACTATTTGGCTAACATAACTTTCAAATTGTATAATCTGCATCTAGGATTTTAGCAGAGATTTTGTTCCCCTTGGGAGTGGGGGTAGTCCCGTCAGTGCACCTCACGTGGTGCACCGTAGGCATTTTACTTAAGGTTCTTTACAGTGTCCCTTCGGCTCCCAGCTGCAGCCTCCTTCACTCCTTTTTCTGTACCTTCGTTCATATTCTTTCTTCCTTCTGACTTTCCACCCTCTCTGACAATTGTTTCATAGTGCAACTGCAAGGTTTTCCTCCTGTTAAACCTTTCAAACCTTCCTTGGTGCTTTTGGTAGCTTTTTTTTTTTTGTACTTTCAAATGTTTTGTTTCATTGATGTTGATAGCAGGCAGAACCACATTCATTTACGAATTTTATATATTTCAGTATATTTATGAAGTACTGTATTTTGGAAATATTTCATGTGGTGCATACGATAAACAGAAACCGGTGAACTATTATTACTTATCCGAAAGGTATAAATGGCGCTGTTGTTTTTGAATGCGTGCAGTGGGTTTTACTATCTCAAATGCTAATTGTTTATTTTTCCATTCACGCACCCAACTCAACTCCCCTTTCTCTCTCTCTCTCTCTCTCTCTCTCTCTCTCTCTCTCTCTCTCTCTCTCTCTCTCTACACACACACACACACACACTGGTGATGTCTGTAGACGCCTGTTAAACGCAATTTTTTTTTTATTTTTTTTTAGATCGCAGTCTGAAGTTGCATCCACAACAAACGGTGATAATTATGATGCAGTGGAAATTTTGCGTCATACATATTCAAAATATCTGACAAAGGGGTATGAAAGATGAATTGGGCAATATTTGTGAAATTATTACCTTCAAAATTGTCTTAAACATGACTGTCAGAGAAGCAGCAATTAGTCTACGGTATCCATGAGGCGGCATTCCTTATGACAAATTTAGCTACTGTAATTTTCGGCGATGAAAAACAAAGACAGCCGTATTGGACTCTTCTCAAAAATTATGTTTACACATATGATAATCATCAATTGATTGTTCATCAAATTCCCTCACTTTCTTACCAATTGTTAGGCCTGTGAAATGTATTTTTCACGTTAGGTTAATACAATTTGCTGTAAATCATAGTAATGGTGAACGATTTATTGAGGATATGCTAAAGGAAATCAGTACTTTCCATAAACAAAACTATAAGTGACGGAGAGTCATGCAGAGAATAGGTTATTAGTATCTGAAGATTACATATTCTGAACAATAATGTTAACGTTTGAGCTATTTCCTTATGGACTTGGGATAGTCTGAACGCCAAATATGTATAATATAACATACCATCGCTGCTGTCTCAACTACCCTCCCGATTCCCTACCTACCTACCTACCTACCTACCCCGCCCCCATCCGGGGAGGACAAACACTTTTCAGGAGATGAGTGGATGTCTTCCTTACCCTCCCGTTCCCCTACCTACCCCGCCACCACCCGGGGCGGACAAATTGTTTGCAGGGGGTGGGTGGCTGCGTCACGTCACCCCTACTGTTACCCGGGGGAGGACAAACAAGATCCACTCGGATTTTATTATTATAGATGACATTAATTTTACCAATAAATCCGAGATAAATGTGATACTCTGCACTTGAGTTGCACAGAAATACATTAAGGCTGCAATGAACTTGGAAGCGCTGATTTCACAAAGTTTCAACCATCAGTTGACAACCAAGGTTTTTGACCTATGTCAAAAGTCGGCAGGACATGCAGGGTCCAGTTTTTACAAGAGGACAGTATGATCAGCTAACAAGAATACAGATCGGCCATACTCAACGTCATGTCATTCGCATGAATAAGTGATAAAGTAGATATTCTGGCTGATTTCAATTCTAGTTTTTTTCATTTGGGAAGTGGGTGTTTTCGGTTAAACTAAACTTGAGTGTTTCGACTAGAGGAACGGCGACAAGGTCTAGAGAATATTCTCTAGACCTTGAACGGCGAATGCTTTTCATCGACTGTGTTGAATCTTTAATATTATAACCGTTGTACGTCATTTGATAAATGAAATATGGTCCCTTTACATTCAGAACAACAAATTTGTTGCAAATTTCTGCGGCATCACCAATAGGTCTTTTTTTGAAACAGATTGTCAATTGTAAATATAAACAACAGCTTATCAAGGCATGTTCACGATCGGCACAACGACAAAATTAAATTTTGAAGTGGACGTTATCACTAAAGGGCGAATTTTTGGCTTCACATGAAAGACATCATTTCCTGTCAGGGAATAACCAACCAACCAGTGCAATGACGAAGGAAATCGGGATCTCTCAATCTGCTCTTCAAATAATATTTTGCTTTTATTAATGACTGTTTTTACTTATCAGATCATATTGTATTTAGGGTCTGCTTGCTTCTAGTTCCTAATTCCTTTATACCACTTATTAGGGTGAGGGAAGCTCAGCTTGTCCACATTCTATTATTAATATTTTGATGCAAATATCTCGGAGCATGGATCATCTCAAGGAAGAATTGTTCCAATATCCAGGGGGTTTCCATGAAATTATTGCCAAGTGCGTACACATTTCTGGATAATTTAAAAACTGGTCAACTGGACACTATTGAGGCTTATGTCGAGTATGAAAACAAATAGATTAAAGTATTTACAACTGCCATGTGTATCACCGTTCGGTGATTTTATGGAAACTTTGCCATTGGACTACTAGCTACGTGTCAGTGCCATCGTTTCCTGTTGCCACTGATGAATTGTGTGAGTTGCCAGGTTTAATTTCTTGAAATACTGTATTTCCTCAAGTTCTAGATATTTAAAAGTACTACATGAACCAGGTGAATTCTCGTATCTTCGAGATTCGTCACCACATGGTGTTTGTCAGAGCACCACGTTTATGTGATGATCATTATTTATGGGCTTTTTGGAACTGAAATCCTTAAACAAAATAAATTTCCATGGCGCATTTGCGCATCTTTTCAGAACGTTCTTCACCAGATAATCAGACCAATTTTGTTCAATTATTCTTTATTCCACAATGATAAAAATATGTCGTATTCTGCTGTATCACAAATACACAAATCAATAAAGTATACATCAAATCCTTTCGTTCATTCCAAACAGTTTAAAGTATTACGTCGTCTGCGAGAGACTAAGGCTAATTTTTAAACGTCCTGAGACGCTGGCTTCACTATTCTTTCGCAAAGATAAACTTCCTATGATGATATCTGCAGGGTTCGGTAGTTTTACTCGCCCACAATATAAAATTTGGAAATATGTCGCAAAAACTAAAAGAGAGCTCACACTAAGAAGTGAATAAGAAAAGAATTTCCTCTTGGAAAGTCTTCGTACAGAATGCTCTTTAAAAATTACGGAGTTTTCCGATATAAGATTATTGGAGTAATTTTTTTTCTCTATTTTTGAATCATAACCAATGAAACAGCAAGCTTTAAGGCTATTTTGGATTTAGGTTAGGTCGACGTTCTCCATTACAGAAATGAGCAGGTCAGTCAGTTTTAGCTCTCAGAGATAGTATGCTGCGTTTTCCCTCAATAATTCCTCACATACACACATGCAAGTATACGTACATAAGTTTGTGTTGTATGTGGCTTGTGTTTGTAAGCATCTGTGTGCTAATGTACTTATTCGCAGCAATTTTACTTTAAGAGTAAAATAGTTATTTCATTGCTCCGAAACATAATCATGTCTTGGTAGACCTTCTACAGTTTTTTTCTGTGCGTAACACACTTATTAGTGTTTATAACCGTAGCAAATCTAACCCATTTGACGATTAGTTGATAAAGATAATAATTCTTCCTTGACATCAAAAGTATAAGTAATATCCTTTTGCCAAACCATTCGCTGATGTGTTTTGCTGATTCTTAAAAGCCTTTTAGAAGATCAAAGACGGTCGACTGAAAACCCTGCTCCACGATTTGAAGTTTGAGACTCTCAAGGCGAAGGTCTTTCGAACTTCACGCAAATAATCCCCCCACGACAACCTTGCAGGGTCCAGAGAAGTCTGTTGCCCGGAGGGGGTTTCAGGCCATCAAATAGAGAAGGGGCGAAGTGGAAGTTTGGGATTCTTCTGAGCAGATGGCATTCGATAAACTTTCTCCGGCGGCTGGAGGGAGCGCGTGGGTAGGGAGTTTCGTCTCAGTCAGCGTTCGCATCTGGATCAAAGATAATATATGTGGCCTGACGCGTGAGTCATTATGGCATCCTTTCTTATATGTTTGCTTCCGTTATATCCTGAGCATTTAGGGAATTAATTATTCAATTTTCTTTAGTTTGTGTTCTTTGTTATAACCTCATATTTGCCTTTGCGACGATAATTTTATGCAATTTCTTGGCGTATATGTTTTGGATATGTTCTCCATGTGCTTGGCAAACAAAGTTCACTGGTAATAAAAGAACGTTTGTAAAAGTGTTACGTGTATAGAGCTTATACCTGTCACAATAAAACTATAGTTTTAATGGTATAAGGTTTTGTTCTCCTTAACTCATGTTGGGAAAATGTTAACCCATCCCACTCATAAAGGAATAAGGGGGACGATTGTCTCATTATTCTTGTCTTGTTAAAAATGGGAACGCTTTCATGTTCATCATTTAGCGCTGATTTTATTGAAAATAAGAGAAGCCATACAGTGAACGCAACTTAACCTGTATTTCAGAGCAAGTTGAATTTTTCCGGAGTTTTTTTTATCAGACGGTAAAGGTGTCAATTATATTCTACTTTAAAAACCTTACAAGAAGTGTAGTGTGCTGGAGTTATCTTTAGTATATCAAAGATTTCGTCATGTTCTTATCATCATTCATAAATAAATAATAGGCTGTGTGCCATATGCATGCAAATACACAATCATTCAGTAGATATTAACATGGCAAATATTGGCTGATGCTAAAAGAGTAATATGAATATCTCCATCTGCGCCTTGACTTCCATTCACATTTATTACCGAATGTCAAGTTTTTCAGCGACGACGGTGAGAAAAAGACATTTATGAATTTGAAATCCTGCAGCGATGTCTTGCTTGAGGGAAAGTCTCCTCGTCTTTTCCAGAAAATCATAACCTTCACTGCAACGCATGAAAGCTCCCCCCTTTATACTGCCAAATTCGTCATTGCTAATTTGACACGATTCTTCTATAATAAAAGAGCAAAAAGCGCCGGCGAAGCTTGTAAAGCGAAGAATAAGAAACGCTGAATGATTATCTGGGCGTGGAGGGGCGGGGGAGGGGGGAGCGGTGAGGGATGGTTGAAGGAGGTGGAACAGAACAGATTTTTCGGATACGAATGTAAAAAAAAAAGATTATACACACTTTCATTAAAATGCACTAAAAAGTAAAAAATAATTTTTTGATACACGCTACAAGAACAGAAATGTATTTTCTTATTATTGATAGACTGTAATTTAATATAGGAAAGATCTATAGTAGAACTGATTTTCAGGAAACCGGAAGGAGGAGGAAGTATTCGTGTAAGTGTAATTATAATGTATATATGGTAGCGTGGAAGACAATTCATTCCATAGACTTTATGAAAAAGAAACACTGAATCGTGGGGCTTTTCAAAAGTGCTGGCGTAGAGACGTTTGCTAAATGCTTTTCATTGACGCTTAGGGGTTTGACTTTTATTTCAGGAAATAAGTTATAGAAAAGAAGCAATCATCAGTTAATTAACTTAATTAAGGTACTAGAAAAAGAAAAAAAACGTTAACATAATATGGACTTTAAGAATTTTGGAAACTGACAGATAATTTGAATTTCATTTTTTTTTTGGTCGAGTGCAGTATCGTGATGAAGGAATAAAGAAAGATCAAGTTGAATTAAAACTTCAAAGGCAACAACGATGAGGTGCTTATATATAAAAAAAAAAATGCAGGAATTCGGAAAAACCAAGGTCTGAAATCTGATGTAGGAATTATGCAGTGAACCAAATCTGAGGCTTCTCTTAGTCAGTTATCATTCAGGCCTTTCTAAGACGTTTGCCAGGAATAGCTTTAATGCCTTTGAATTAAAATAGATAGTTTATATGCACATGTGCATGGACACAACGAAACGGTCATTTAGGACGAACACTAAAATAGATTGTTTATTTGCACATGTGAGTGGACACAAAGAAACGGTCATTTAGGATGAAGACTCAGAAAATAGATTGTTTATTTGCACATGTGAGTGGATACAACGAAACAGTCATTTAGGACGAACACTTAGAAAATAGATTGTTTATTTGCACATGTGAGTGGACACAATGAAACGGTCATTTAGGACGAACACTAAAATAGATTGTTTATTTGCACATGTGAGTGGACACAATGAAGCTGTCATTTAGGACGAACACTTAGAAAACAGATTGTTTATTTGCACATGTGAGTGGACACAATGAAACGGTCATTTAGGACGAACACTTAGAAAATAGATTGTGTATTTGCACATGTGAGTGGACACAATGAAACGGTTATTTAGGACGAACACCAAAACAGATTGTTAATTTGCACATGTGAGTGGACACAAACGGTCATTTAGGACGAACACTAAAATAGATTGTTTATTTGCACATGTGAGTGGACACAATGAAACGGTCATTTAGGATGAAGACTCAGAAAATTGATTGTTAATTTGCACATGTGAGTGGACACAAACGGTCATTTAGGACGAACACTAAAATAGACTGTTTATTTGCACATGTGAGTGGACACAATGAAACGGTCATTTGGGATGAAGACTCAGAAAATAGATTGTTAATTTGCCGAAATGCTAAAAATTACCTGTGGGGGAACACTTATCCCGAACAATGAAATTATAAAATAAATGAAGGATTTACATTCTGCAGCGCTATGCATAATGATAAGCGATTCCCCTCTAGATATTTAATTCAATTGTTGACGTATAAACTGAAATTTTCTCCCCTTTTTCCTTGTTGTTATAGAAACGAGAGGGAGAATTGTTGGAGATTACTTTTTAATTTTCGATGAGGGGTAGCTAATAAATGATAGAGGCTTTTATTCCCCCTGGGGTAGGACAAATAATGATTTCTTCGGTCTTCCAGTTTTACATAAATGCCCAAAGCTTCACTATCGTAAGTGCGCCATTCCTGATGGCTGATGTCTTTCAGATACGAATGTTTTTGTGTACATGCGAGGTACTTGCTGTTAGTCTGTTAAGAAACAAAAAGTTTTCCTATCCTTTATTATATAACTTCAACTCCCCTGCACTTAATTTTTACTTTTGTCAATGCAGAATAGTAGCGAGAGTCAAGTTTTTAATATGAAGGTAATAATGGAGCAAGAACGTCACATCAGGCTTGCGTCTTCCATGACGCTTGGTCCTTTTCCATCTAGGTGAGGGCAATATCCTGCGACGGATTTTCTCTATTTTTGCTCTCAGATTCTTTTATTCTATTTTCGCTTTACCCTTTAACCTTTCGACTAAAAAAGAAACTTGGTCCTGTCATAAAATTAAGCCTGAAAAAGCTGCGTTTTAAGGTGGTATTGTGTTTAGCACATGAATTTCGCGATTCAATGCTAATTTGATACCCAGCCTATAAAATTCAGAGCTTTGGGACTTGGTACAATGCCTGATATTCCATTTCCAAGGAATGTGGTTCAGAGCTCTGTTGGTGGAAGAATTTTCTCTCAAAACTGCCATGTGCCAGAATAATTACCAGGAATCATTAATTTTAACAAGGGCATGACTGTTACTTTCTTCAAGCAAGGAGAGTAGTTATAGAAGGCGCAGTAAGGCTGGGTTTTCCCCTTGCATTTAAGCAAGATACTGGGTCGGAAAAACTGTATTTCGCTCTTTATAAATCATCATTATTCCTAAACACTCAAAATCCGGTTACCGTATTCAAACGAAATCTTGCACCAACATTTACTATATTAATTTCCTTGGTTTTGTTTCTGCGCGTGTGTGTGTGTCCCCATTCCTCCAACGTCCCTCTCCCCTCCAAAAACCGGTTTAAGCAGAGTGGCCCCTACATAACCCCTCCCCTCCCGGGGACATCGCCTCCCACGTCCCTCGCTTCTCCCCACCCCCCACCCCCCACCCCCAAAGACGGTTTAAGCAGAACATCCCTTCCCCCTCTCCCCGGGACTTCATCCTTCTCATGGAAAAACGATAATCCCCCAACGCCCTTCCTCCTCCCCTCCCCTCCTCCTTCCATGTTTTATGATGTTTGTATACGACTGGAAGGTATGGGAATGGTATGGTATGGTATGGCATGGTATGGATATGGATATGGGTGTATCTGGTATGGGTATGCTAAGGATATGGGTATGGGCATCGATATGGGTATGGGTATAAAAGTATACCTTAGTTTTACCAGACCACTGAGCTGATTAACAGCTCTCCTAGGGCTGGCCCGAAGGATTAGACTTATTTTACGTGGCTAAGAACCAATTGGTTACTTAGCGACGGGACCTACAGCTTATTGTGGAATCCGAACCACATTACAGCGAGAAATGAATTTCTATCACCAGAAATAAATTCCTCTAACTCTTCATCAGCCGGCCGGGGGAACTGAACTCCGGCCCAACCAACTCAGCCAACGAAGGGCTAAAAGTATGGGTATGGTGCAGATATGGGTATGGGTATCGGTTTTTTATGTTTTATGATGAAGTAAAATGTGTTCAGATTGAGTACTATTACCAAAACGTTTATAGAATTGTAAGGAGATAATTTTTTTTTATAAAAGCAGTATACAGGTTTTTCAAACCAAAACATAACTTGCTTGACCTTTAGAATTTATGAAGTGTTTAATTAACCTCATGTGGTCACTATGAACCACCTGCATTCCGTTTAGGAGCTGAAGACGGCTTCACAGGATCTTGGAGTCTTCAAGAATTTAAGAAGACGTTACAATCCAATGGGCATTTCTCCAGGAATGCGTCAGGAGCTGAACCCTGTAGGGGAGTAGCGCCGTCAGTGCACCTCATGGTTCTTTTGGGTGTGCCTTCGGTCCCTAGCTCCTACCCCTTTCGTTCCTTTTACTGTACCTCCTTTCATATTCTCTTTCTTCATCTTACTTTCCACCAACTGCGAGGTTTTCCTCCTGTTACACCTTTCAAACCTTTTACTGTCAGTTTCCATTTCAGCGCTGAATGACTTCATAGGCCCCAGTGCTTGGCCTTTGGCCTAAATTCTATATTCAACTCAGCTCAATTCATAGGCTGAAGACTGCTTCAAAGGATCCAGGAGTTGTGAAGACGTCTTTCAAGAATAATGTTTTAATAACTGTCCAGAAATTTTCAACGTTTCGAAATGAACTCAGCAGGTAGTTCTAGGACAACAGCAGGCACTACTGGTGATACTGATTCAAAATCCAACAACAGCTGCTCCTGCACCTTCAGCTACACCAAGATATGGTCAGTTGTTTGTATATGACCGGAAGGTATGGGAATGGTATGGTATGGGTATAGGTATGCATATGGATATGGATATGGATATGGGTATGGGTATGGAATGGATATGGGTATGGAATGGATACGGGTATAGGTATGGATATGGGTTGGGTGTGGGTACTGTACGGGTATGGGTATGATACAGACATAGGTATGGGTGTGGTATGGATATGGGTATGGGTATGTTTATGGGTATGGGTATAGGTATGGGTATGGTACAGATATGGATATGGGTATGGGTAAGATACAGATATGGGTATGGGTATATGTATGGGTATGGTACAGATATGGGCATGGGTATGGTAATGGTATAGGTATGTTACAAATTTTGGATATGGGTATGGGTATAGTACGGATATGGGAACTAGCAAATGCGAGCGGTAGCGAGCATCTGCTAGTTGTTATCATTATTTGTGAGAGGGTTCCAGTGAACATTTGCCTAGGCATCCAAATTACATATAAAGATAACAATAATTCCAAATGAACCACAATACCTACAATAGTACAATCAGTTGCTCGTGAGTCTTTATGACCCACTCCGGCACAGGCTGACCAGTTAAACAATTTGCGACATTGGCTACGAAAGAAAAAAAAAATTGCATACCTAGGTTCGCGTAATAAACGAGCTGGTCGATGGTATTATTTACGGACGCCATATTCTTTTGGATGCTTTGCCTAGATCTAAACAATTTTCATGAATGATCAAATGATTATTAATCTACTTTTCCAGTTACTCATTGCGCTCGAATGCTTATTATACGAATTCATTTATATTTCGGTGCACAAGTACGCGAGTGCCATGTAATCATTCTCCAGATAACGAAAAATATGTAACTTGGGAATAAGTGCTTGCATAAGGCCAGCCCTGAAACGTTAATGCGCTGCTGGAGACCCAAGCAACCGTAAATACCTTTTTCCATGTTCTGTTTGCATGAGACAGGGGTGAACAGAATCAGCAAATTCAACTGCTTGAATTCCAAAAGTGGAATCATCAGAACAAGTTAGTCAAGGAGCCACCGATGCGAAATGAAATAGATAAAGAATTAGAAATACTGAAACAGATTCGTTACGATAACCGCTGTTGATCCGGAATAATCCCCAATACTCTCTCTCTCTCTCTCTCTCTCTCTCTCTCTCTCTCTCGACTCAGTAGTTCGTTTTATATCTCACTACGTTACAAGATTTTGAAATTTGCTTTCCATTATTAATAGACTTATAAGACCGTTATGAATTAATTAGTAATCATTACATATTGATACGTCCATAATACCTGTCCGCCAATCCACATAATTGTACACTCTTATACAAGGACGCCTCGATGTGTGTGTGTGTGTGTGTGTGTGCGCGCGCGTGTATGTGTGTGTGTGTATGTATGAGTGTGGGAGCTCGGGTCACGTTTATTTTACATAAAGTTGCCTGTCTTTACCAACTACTGACTGAGATCAAAAACACTTCCCTTATGAATTACAGGCAAATGATAGGCATTACTTGATACCAAGCATTGTTTGATTGCCCTACGAACAACGTCAATCATTTAATTAACGGTTAAAACACTTGAGCGTTTACACCTAATTAAAGGGCTCATATTCAATCTGTAAATATACGAGAGCATATCTAGTTTACTCATTACGTAACTGATGAGAATCGAGCTGAAACAGCGTATCGGTTTTATTGACGTTTTTGCTCCGCTGACTCTCCCGGGGGAATCAAAAGCTTTTGTTAGAGAGACAAAAGGAAGGTCACTTTGGATATCATTTCAGAATTTGTTTTTGTTGATTAGCTTGTTGAAACAGACTGATACTGCAAATGATAAACGCTTTTGAATGTGCCATTGGCGTATTGATTTGGTCTGCAAAGTTAATCGTAGGTTTTTGTTTCATAAATTATATAAATTTTGATTATTTTCAATGTCGTAAGGTGATATCTTATTTTAAATGTTGACTGTATAATCCTTGTTCTCTCTCATTTTAATTCAACTTTACCTATTCTAATCATCATGATGAAATACCCATTAACAAAAAAACATGTCCGTTTAACTGGAGTTGATAAAGCAACGCCCATCCCCACAACCCGGCTTCTCTCTCTCTCTCTCTCTCTCTCTCTCTCTCTCTCTCTCTCTCTCTCTCTCTCTCTCTCTCTCTCCAAGTGGAATACACTCCCGACTCAGTTCCTAGTTGGGAGAGTCGGTAGAGTTCTCGGCTAGAACTCTGCTAGGCCCGAGAGCGAGTCTCCGGCCGGCCAATGAAGAATCAGAGGAATTTATTTCTGGTGATAGAAATTCATTTCTCGGTATAATGTGGTTCGGATTCCACAATGAGCTGTAGGTCCCGTTGCTAGGTAACCAATTGGTTCTTAGCCACCTAAAATAAGTCTAATACTTCGGACCAGCCCTAGGAGAGCTGTTAATCAGCTCAGTGGTCTGGTTAAACTAAGGTATACTTAACTTAATTTTATTTCACTCCCGACTCACATCACCTTAAGTAGACTTTCAGTTGCTGAATGAAGAAGAGGAAGTTGGAAGGGGTTCAAGGAGGGGAGAAAGGATGAGAAGAATCTAAGGACGAATCGGAGTCGGGGAGTCGGACAGTCCTCCCCGGTGGAGGTTAGAATTAAGACTGATTAGGTCTTTTGTCTTCTAATATTCTCTTTCGGTCTCCTCTCTTATCACTGAAAGTTTGCTTCTTTGATGGAATTTCTTAGTTGCAGAATCTACGAATCGCTTTTCATTTCCATATCATTTCTCAGACTAAGAAGACAATTAAATTACCCAGTGAATTTGTAAACCGTTACACAAAATGGATTGCTTCAAGCCCGTATGGAAGTGGTTGCAGTATTTTTGTTTAAAGGTGTTGTCTTAGATTCATAAAATTGGATGAACCATAGGTTCTTCTGTTGATAACTGGTTCCTGGTTTACTTTAGTCGCTAATGATTAAAAGTTCTAAAGGTGTTATTGCTCCTGTTCCCTTACTATCTTACTGCAATTATAAAAGCGGAGGGACTAGACTCTTAAAAAAATATTTCAATATTAAAGTCATGCGATCCTTTATGTTTCGATAGTGCTCACTTTGACTGAAGACGTGTCCAATGGATATCCTATATTCCGTTGTAATAGAAATTAAAGATACAACATTGAAGGTGCGTTATTAAGTCGTAAGTTGCGCTTTGATTACATGAATTTATAAACTGAGCAACTCATTGTCAGTAAACGTTGAATCAAAATCAGTTTTAGTTTTGTGCAAAAGAAAACTACTGAGATGGCTATTTGTTTGTCCGTCTGCAATTTTTCTGTCAGCCCTCAGATCTTAAAAACCACCGAGTCAGAGGGCTGTAAATTGGTATGTTGATCATCCACCCTTCCAATCATTAAGCATACCAAATTGCAGCCCTCTAGCCTCAGTAGTTTTTATTTTATTTAAGGTTAAAGCTAGCCATGGTCGTGCGTCTGGCACCGCTATAGGTGCCAACAACACAGGCCACCGACGGGCCGTGGCTGAAAGTTTCATGGGCAGCGGCTGAGAGTCTCATGGGAAGTGGCTGAGAGTTTCATACAGCATTTTACGCTTTACAGAAAACGCGATTGCTTTTTTGCTTGTTTATTCCGGACCCCATTTGTCATCTTAAGTTTTAGTGATAGGTATTGTATTTCATTTCGTTTAAATCTGATTGTTAGAGGATTTCCAGGGAATGGAAAACTCTTCAATTTTTTTTTTTTTAATAAAAAGGTTTGTGGATCTGTAGTCCGCTTCGCATAAGATGAAAGTATTTTGAAATTTACGTAAAGCGAATTCACAAATCAGCATTGTTTTTTTACTAATGACACGCAAGAAATACGTCCTTTTGGCTGTGTGGCATCAAAAGTTTTCTTCTTTTCTTTCTATGTGTCATGGGATGAGGAACATTTTCCCAAACTGTTTTGAAATTATGCCATATTTTCTCACGTCTTTTCATATGTCTCAGCCAAGGACCATTTTCCCCTTAATTTAAGATATGCAAATCGTGCTAGTTCTAGTTTTTCTGGTAAAATTAAATCACATAAATGTTGACAAATGGGAAAACTCGCCAATAAATTTTATTTATACAATTTCTCTATGCATCTTCAACACTGCATGAAGTAAATTTGATATAATTCCCTATCTCCTTTTTTTATTCATACAGCAGAGTGATTATGATCACGATTAAATTTTGTGAAAATAAAAGTGTAAACTCGTTCCATTTATCCCGGCGGTAGTCATCCTGTTCTTTATTTCGCAAACGTTGCCATTGGTAAAGTGTGCCCTTCATCCATCCGCAATACGAGTATACTGTACTACGACCTTCCGTAATAACAGTCTATCGCCGTTTCTCTCTTTTTATATCAATTCCCTGTATTCTGCGCCTTCCCGGAATACCTTTTTACCTAGCCATGCATCATGGTAAATTCGTTTCTCCCCTGGAGGAAACACCAAACAGTATTTTTTCCTTTCTTTTCTTTATCTCTTTATATACTTTCCATTTTGCTTTTTTCCCCTCTTCCTACAGCTAGGTTATATCTATTTCATATCTTGTAATTAAATGCGTTGCAAAGACTATACTTTGATGAAATCTTCACTGAAAAATTACGCTTCTTTAATTTCACGGGAATGTCATATGCTGTGTTTATCCAGGAACGCATCCATTAATGACGACATTACATACAGTTATACCCAGAAGTTAATTCTTATCTGTGCATCTACGCTTTAATTGCCGCCTTCTTTCACCAAAGTTTAATTTCACTTAGAACCGTACATTTATAAAATCCGTTTTTCATGAAATATCCCCAGCCTAAGTTCTGCTCTTGTGGAAAAACAGCAAAACCTTTTTTCATATATAGCTCGTGTTACTCGGACATTTTTTACCACCTGCTTTGTATTCAAAGAAGCCTTGCCTCAAAATGACCACATTTGAATTCCAGGAATGAATATCCATAAGTGAGGATGGTCCCGCATTTTTCATCTTTTTTATTATTTTTTAATCTTATAAAATAGACGCTCATGTTTCTTATTGTACTAAGAGGCGAATGTCAAAAGCGCTACATTTTTAACAACGATGCTTACCATAATTAAGTCTCGATTGTCTTTATTATTTATTTGAATGGGGTATAATGTTCAATACTTATTCCAACTTCATTTCTGCAGTCTCTATGCATTAATATATATTATTTCAGTAAAAGGTAAAACTTTATATTTCCTTACCCAAAAATGGGTACTGAATGATAAGCTCAATAAAACAAACTTATACCGAGGTGTAAAAAAACAGAAAAAAAGTTTTTTCTTATCAAACACCGGCTACCGTCTTAGACAAGGAAAATGTCCACCTTAGTGGGATTTCTACGGCTAGAACGTTTTTGGTAATATACTGTAATATTTTGAAACCAAAATTCTACTGCTAATCAAACCTAGGATTCAGGATGTTACGATACGATGAGGAAATTTTCACTTTTTGGAATAAGGTTGTGGGAAATTCTATTTTTTTTTTTTACTACTACGATTCTCTCACTTACCTCCTCTACCCTGCTTGTATTATTGAGAAATTCTTTCATAGAGCATATTTTTAAATTCTTAAATAAATACCCAGAATCTTGACATTAAATTCCTAAAAGACAATGTGCTGCAAAAAAAAAAAAAATTTTTTGCTATAGAAGGAATACCAATACCGAGCAGGTATATTTTTACAGTAAAGCAAAACTTCAGCTATCTTACATGTTAATATTTACTACAATATTACCATAACAAAATCAGGTGAGAGTCCACTGTTTTTTAATAATAATACTTATTTCCATTTAAATAAATTAATGCAGATTAAATGCAATTAACAACACGGCTGTATACATTGGAAAAATAATTATCAGAAAATCTCTTATAAATGAGACAACTATTTCACGCCTTCAGTGAGAATGGGTTAATAACTACTGTACATTCCAATATAAAAATATTTGGAAAAGCAACACAGGAAACCCCCCCTAAACAATTACCCGCGAATTTTAAGGCAAGAACATAAATCAAAAGTTATAACAAACTTAGCTAAAATTCTGATAAAAAATGTAATTCCTGATACAAATGATCACACTACTTATATTCGCATTAAAAAGAGGGGGAAAAAATAGACAATGCGGAACACATTTGATGGTATTTGCACTGTACGCATAAAAACATTCTCTCTACCTCACGTCACAGGTCCGTATACTAATAAGATTGCCTCCCCCTACTCTCCTCTCTCTCTCTCTCTCTCTCTCTCTCTCTCTCTCTCTCTCTCTCTCTCTCAAGATTGAGTCTTTCTTTTACTAGGGTGGCTTAATCTCAAAATTGCCTACCAAGCACCTGGTGTACCGAAAGACTTTTTTTTAGGAAGCTGAGTCTATGAAATGCTGACGAATAAAAAGCTCTTGCTGAGTGCCATAAATTCGCACACAATGCCGACAAAGAAAAAGTTCTCGTTGAGTGCCATAAAATCGCACAAAACGGGACGACATTGATACACTTAAGGATAAGCGAAAACTTGAATGAAAAACCATTTGTATAAAAAAAAATAGAAATGCAAGTTATATTTTCTTCTTGGGGAAGTCTTACATTTTTCAGCCATTGATATGCATCAGATATTAAATGTGACAGAAAAGGGTTTTGCACTTCATTCCAGGCTTCATTAGACAACTCATAATATAAGGATTACAAATGAGGAAACCGCAGCATTATCTCTATATGAGGCTATCAGTCGAGAAACATGCCAAGCTCCATCCTGGGTCAAGGTTTTTTTTAATTTAGTTTACTATATTTTAAAAATGGCACTTGGCATGTCTCTCGACTGAAAAGCTCATATGTACGAATTAGGGCTGAATAACAGACAGTCAATTCTATTTCCCTCCGTCAAATGGCAAAGAAATTCATCTCCTAAACTGCATGTTATTTACTTCTATACAACACTACACACACACACACACACATATACTCGTATATATATATATATATATATATATATATATATATATATATATATATATATATATATATATATATATATATATATATATATATATACATACACGCGGTTATGTGCGAGGAAAGGAAAAACTTTCATAAATAACTTCCTTTGGGTGTAAGTTAGGGTTTAAGTTATTTCGTTGGTTAAGTGACTGAAATATAAATGGATGATTTACGACTTAATATTTGGAAGCATGAGGAGGCTACATACAAAACAGAAAAAAAATTACGATTGACTTCGATTCTGAGCATAGAATTTATCAGCTATAGAAATTCCTTTGGGAAAGAGAAGAGATTCTGATATTAACGTGATATCTGAAGTTTTACACACGCAAACCCTTCCACACACACAAACACACACACACAGATTATATGTATATATATATATATATATATATATATATATATATATATATATATATATATATATATATATATATATATATTGTGTGTGTGTGTGTGTGTGTGTGTAAAATTTCAGATATCACGTTAATATCAGTATCACTTTTCTTCGTGATAACCTGCTCCAAAAGGAATGTCGATTGTCTTTTCTTCAAGAAATAATATAATTAATAAAGCTAAAACATCATTGCTTTGTGTACATCTGCAGCCAATTAATAATGTTACCCTGCTGCGATAGGAAGGTATAGCGATTCCTATATTTCGTTGCTTTTAGTCAGAGGACGCGGCCTTCTATTTTGAGATCTTCATTCCTAGAAGGCAATTAGACTTGAAAGACCGTTACTCCCCAAACTGAGACCCGCAACCACTTAGCCATAAACTGAATCAAAATTGGGTTTTCCTCTAGCGACCAGAGGGCATGAAGATTAATTCCAGCTCTGTCATATCTATTAATGTTCAATCCATAGTGGTGTGTTCGAGGATCTGTCGATGATTTCGCTAAAATAAATTATACTTAATCATTCCCATATACTGTAGGTATGCGAGACACGTTAACACATTTATGTTTGTTTAGATTATGCTTAATTTGTGTGATTTTGTTAAGACAGCAGGAGCTATTTTTATATCTTTCGGCTTATAAAAATCTTAGAATCTATCAGTTCCTTACTAGAGGTTAATTCCACTATCCTCTCTCTCTCTCTCTCTCTCTCTCTCTCTCTCTCTCTCTCTCTCTCTCTCTCTCTCTCTGTTTCACAAAAAAAAAAAAAAACTCGCTTAGTGCAAAGTACCTAAATTAGAGCCATAGCTGCTATTGACCTAAGGGTTTGTGAGACCAATGGCAGCGTGAAATGGGTTATGAAAACTATTTCCTATGTAGTGAAAACAGCTAGGATGTTGGTGAAAATAAAATGTACATGTATTTAGTTTAAGAAATACACAGTGAATACACACAAAGTATGTTTTATAAAAAAAAAAATAAAAAAATAAAAACAGGTGTTTGGAGCACAGATTAAGAAAGGATTTTGCTACGAAGAAGTGCACAGGTGTCTTGGGAAAGTTGTTGAAACAACACAGGCGTCCATATTCAGAAACATCTATACAGAAAAATTAAACCCCTAAGCATCGAACCTGCAATAGTCCATACTGACCCGCTCAACTAATCCAATGATTACGTTGGGAAGAAATATGCGCTCATGGGAACCGGTGTTGGCCGAGGTAAGCACTCTCTAATTTCCTTCGATTATATCTCTGAAATCAAAGCCATTTAGGGAAACGACGCTCTATTTATTTTGTTTAAAAAAATGTATCGTACGCGTGCGTTCATGACGAAGTTGCAACACATTTTGTTTTATAATAATAGACACACGTGTAAGGTTTCGATAATCTTTTATCCTTATTTTTAGGTTTACTCAGTACCTTAATAATATTACTATACAGCTTTTTATTGAAAAATGAAAAATGCAAAACAGAAAAGCCCTGAACATATATTTCACTGACTGGATTGTTTTAAAAGCTGTAATTTTCTTGTCATTTCAAATTAGGTTGAACTGCAATCCAACTGGAGCGATTTTAATCTTATATTTTTTGTATTTGTTTTTAATGCTGCGTGGATACAAACCAGTGTCTTACCAAAATGCTATGAGTTATCCATATAATAACAAATATTTGCATAATATGATAATGGACTTATGAGGATTTTTCATGATCATGTTCATCGCGATCATGATCTTCATCATCATCATCATTTTATTATTATTATTATTATTATTATTATTATTATTATTATTATTATTATTATTATTATTATTATTATTATTATTATGCTTTTCCTGTGGAAGTGACCCTGAAATATTTGCCATTGGGAAAAAGGAAAACTCGAACTAATGAGTTAACATGAACAAGAAATAATGGAAATCCTGGAATTATTTTTACTGATCCAAAGAAAAAAAGAAAAAAAAAAATAATCTAGTTCTGGCAAAAGGCCAAATTAATCTCACAGCAACAAAATAACAGCGATTTACAGCAGAATCACTTGCACGACCACGCTCCTAGATCCCACTTTGTCCTTACGAAGATGTTTTCTTGTACTTATAATCAACTGTCTGTATTGTCAATGACATCAGTGTTGTCACTTCTTCTTTGACCATGGTAATGACCGTAACTCAAATAGTGTTCAGTTGCTCCTACCTTCGCATTACCAGAGACCCTTTTGACTGACCATAGTCTTCGCCCTAAGAAATGAATTTTATAGAAGAAAGATGGACAAATCATGCTTTGTGCACGAAAAGATTTATTTGTTCAAAATAAAACTTAAAGTCTGTTTGGCAACAGCTGTAAAAATAAAAATCGCACGACTTGTCCTGATGCTTAATTTACTTCTTCATCTTGTTTACATACAAATGCATCTACTTAAGTTCTGTCACTGCAAATAGGTGCTCAGTTAATAATGAGGTAGGAAGTGTCTTGGGTTCCTGTAAATTTCTCCCGCGCATCCTTCCCCTTCTCTACATAAGGCTATTCATTTTGTTTGAGAGGGAACAAGTTCATGGAACGGGTCATAGAATGTGCCTTAAGGGCATCGTAAGAATAAATTATGGACTATCAAACAATCCCTTCATTCATTCATTACTAGAACAGCTTCCTGAAATATTTACGGATTCTTGATAACTTCTATCCCTCGGTGACAATTCGCAATCGTATTAAGTGTAATAAAAATGCCATCATTCCTTTCACCCTCTCGTACTCGCCTCTCTTTGTCTCCCGGGTCCTTTCCCCTCACCCGAGAGGACCAGTTCCTGAAATTATTGATGGACTGAACTCAACTGATTTAGGACCAAATTGACTTGCTCAATCCATCACATCAATTTCTGAGCTAAGCCCATAACATCTGATATCAGAATATTTAGTTAGGCTATCTGGCAGTAAGTCTAGGTAAATTGCAAGTTTTAGTAATCTATAAAAACACTGAAATGAACCGTATGATTTGTGTCATTGGACCATGAAAATGACGTAAGCTTCTCTATAGATATGATCAGAATCTGAGATCTACCTTCCCTGCTGACGAAAGCAACAGACGTAAACATAAACACAAAACAAGCACCACCGGGAGAGGAGTGCACCCACAAGGAAACAGTCGTTCCATACACAAAACAAGCACTAAGCCTTACAAATATATATATATATATATATATATATATATATATATATATATATATATATATATATATATATATATATATATATATATATATGTTGCTTAAAATACTGACATGCCGATTTTTGTGATTAAAAGCGTTGTTGGTCTTTGTGGAATCCAGCAAATTTCTATTAAAGTTTCATGAATTTTCTATTACCCAATTTTTTTTTTACATAAATTTTATAACATCAGGTTATCATCAACTAAATCATTTACTGTCCTTTCCAACTGTCTCTGTTCCTTGCCTTCTACGTAGTTCTCTCTCTCTCTCTCTCTCTCTCTCTCTCTCTCTCTCTCTCTCTCTCTCTCTCTCTCGTTAAAAACGGGAACTGTGAATGTTCTCCTCTCCGTGAAATTGTTTTATTTTTGCAAATAATGTAATTCCTGGCTCAGTGGGAATACTTCTTTTGATGTCACTACAATGTGATGCAAGACTGCTCAGTCTTTATCGACGAGCGCTTTTGAAGAACGCCAGGAAAAAAACAAAAAGTGGAAAGGAAAACTGGGAAAAAAACCCAGGTGGTGAAAGAAGCAGTGGAAGAGAGTATGAGAAATGACAAAAAGGAAAAGTGAAAAATAATGTTATCAGAACTAACAAATAATAACAAACGGTTCATTGTCTAATTTCCAGTCAACAATCTTCATGCACTCTCTTTCAGTTATTTCTCATGCTTCAGTTACGTTTATCTTCAGGAATTGAAACATTTAGTGTTATTCACTTCGCATGTCTCAAATGCATGCATACACTCACACATAAACAAAAACATTATACCCGAATTAATAATTCATGAAAATAAACATATAATTTCATAATAAATATGACGATATCAGATGGGGGATTTCCTTTCATCGAAAATGTCCTGTTTATAAACCACGAATACAGTATAAATAATTTTGTTGATCTCACTTCTAAAAATAGGCTAGATGCGTTATTGTTACTAGTCAACATTAATTAATAATTTTTAATGGATGGGATAGTTTGAATTATGAAATAACGTTAATAACAGAATCATTTCTATAACAAGTGATAGGTATGAAATAGCCTACGGGGAAAAAAGGGATTTTAGGACGTACAAAGTTTATGAGTAAAATTTATTAAACCGGAATAAATTCCATTCATAAACTTTGTACGTCATAAAATCAAATTTTTCCCATCGGCTATTTCATAATTATCAGTTGTTATAGAAATGATTCTGTTATTAACATTATTTCATATTTCAAAATATTTCATCCATTATAATTGTTCCTAATTAATTTTGATTAGTAAAAATATCGCATCTAGCTTATTTTTAGAAGTCAGACCAACAGAATCATTTATACTTTATTCGTGGTTTATATACAGGACATTTTTGATGAAAGGAAATCTCCCAACTGATAATATGTCATGTTCGGAATTAAATTATATGTTTAGATTCATGAATTATTTCTTCGTGAATAATACTATATTTATAAATAAGAAAAAAAAATTATTTTTTTCAATTCCTTTTAGTAAATCGTATTTACAGAAGAATATAGATTTGAAACTCTTTCCTACATATCTTCACGGGCAATGACAATAAGGGTTTAGTGTGGATTTCTATGTTAATACCTTTGCATATCAATAAAACAGGTCTATTTAGGAGAATAAATCAAGCTGCTCTTTATTCCAACGTTAGATACCCTACTGGCAATGTGGATGGTTTAATTTTTGTGATTCTTTTGCATTCTACTGTAGTTAAAATGTGTTAGTCTTGTACGTTAACAAAATAATCACATATATCCTCATTTTTCAAGTTTGAATGTTTATGTCGGGTATTTTAAGTTTTATATTTATTCTTCATTTTAGGAAACCGAATATGTTGATATTAAAGCGTGTCATCCTTGACTTTTGCCCTTGATGAAAAAAAACAAAAAAACTTTGAAATATCAAGAATACTGCCCACAGTTTCCCATTAGACAGAAAAATAGGAATGAATACAATTTTAAAAAAGTAAAAAAATAAAAAAAGTAAAATAAGAAGCAAATATAATAACCAAACAGAAGAGAAAGACAGATTTCACCGAAATTTCCGTTTTTCCTCTTCTTTGTTTTTGTCTTTCTTTTCGGAGAGTAAATTAAGCGGTGCACCTGCGTGTGCCTGTATCGTTTTGCTCCTGCCTCCTCACTCTCTATCCGACAGGCCAGCAACTGAGAGTTCAAAGTCCCATTTCAAAGCAGTCCCCGTTATATTGTTTTTCAATAACCTTTCTTTTTTTTTTTAATTTTCGGATTGAAGGAGTAGGAAAGAATTTTCCTTTGCATTTTAGTCCCTCTTTTCAGACAGTGTATACAGGATATAGTTATTTAACTTGATTACAGGAACAGAACTGTGACGCAAACTAGATTCATTTCTCCATTTTTAATTTTCTTTGTTTGTTTATTTGTGTTCTGTGTGTGTGTGTGAATAAGAAAATTCCATACAGCTAAAAAAAGACGAACGAAAGAATGGCATATTTTAAACTGTGTCTCTACTGTGGAGAACTATTTAAACATTTAGTTTCCTAATGAGAGACAATTAAAGGATTTAGAGCTCGTAAGACCAGAGGACAAGAAATGCTCATTCCTTTAAAACAAGTACCAAAAGATATGTTGATTTTTTTTTTTTTTGCTTGTTTTCATGGTCTAATGAACTTCAAACATGTACTTCGATAAACAATTTGTGATGCATCCCACATCATAATGAGCTTGCTCCTTATATAATTAAAAGTCGCAGAATTTTGATGTGGGCAAACAAATAAATATGTCCTCAAGGGTGAAATCCAGCTGTACTAAATAAATTTCAATATCAGTCTTAACTCCTCTAAATACATAACCCTTAATAGGACTATTTCTTTTTGAAATGCATGGTACCATTCAGGAAAACTATTGCTTTTTTCGTAAAAATGTTTCATATACATCTTACCACATTTTTCAGCTACAATATTTCTATTCTTTTAGCGGTCGAGATATTTTCTTGATCTTGCCGTCTAAGGAACGCCTTGGATTCATTGAAATACATTTCTTATTTATTTTTAATAATTAACATTTATCTCCCTGTCATTAGCGACTCCCTCACAAGATCTGTAATTTAACAGAATCAAAGGGTTTAAATTAGCAAACACTTTTCTTCCTTTCATACGCGTATCTTTTTTCCAATACATTTTCATATCCAGGCATATTTCTTATATTCCCTGCTGTTCACGACTACAGCGTCTCGAAACACACCTTCTCAAGAATACAATATCGCCTAGAATAATTTTCCTTTCCAGACACACACCTAAATTCAAGGCAAACTTTCCCCATCCAGGAAAGTAGCTGCTCTCACTCAAGCTGGAGACGTGGCATTTTCATCGGAACTGCAGGTAATAAATTTCGAAGTTCGCCCAAGCGCTGCTTCAATCGAGTTAATTTGCTACACAGAATTTAGCAGAATTTGCTACGCTGGGTTAGGCTTAATTTACAACGCTTCTCTCCCTTTCATCCGGAATATACGCCTCCAGATATAAACGTAATTACCTGTAATTTTAAGATATATTAACGAGAGAGAGAGAGAGAGAGAGAGAGAGAGAGAGAGAGAGAGAGAGAGAGAGAGAGAGAGAGAGAGAGAGAGATCTTTTATTCATTCTCAAAGAAAAAATGACTGAATGACAAGGTCAGTAACCAACATAACAACAACGTTAAAGAGATATTTCTGAACATGAACCAAACTCTCTCAAAAGTGTTCTTAATGTCAAAGTATTTACACAGCTTTACTGTACAAGAGAAACAACAGTTTTTTTAAATAAAACTATTGACTTATCAGTATTTAAAATTCTACCTGAAATATTCCAATTCAACAAATTTCATTCTGATTCAGGATTTTCAGCAAAACTTTATTATTCACGCAACAAATAATATTTATCCGAGGAGTTTAATAACAACCAAGTATGGTTAAAATGTTGTGACATGGTCAACATATTATTATCTTTAATATTCGTACAACTTGCACAAGCATTGCTCAATAATTGTTTTTATATGCTGTGTAGCTCTTAGTGCTTGAAGCTATTTTAGTTTGGACCGAATGATACTTAATGTAAATTTCATTGTGCTTAGTTCTGTGGTCAGTAAAATGATCTATCTATCTATCTATCTATGTCCCTCTGTCTAAATAAATAAATAAATAAAGCGAAACAATAAAAAAATTCTCTTTCGACTTTAGGTTTTTCTTATCTCCACGCCTCATCTTGCCTATTTGATTAAAATAACTCTCTCTCTCTCTCTCTCTCTCTCTCTCTCTCTCTCTCTCTCTCTCTCTCTCTCTCTCTCAAAAAAGCGGTATTAGAAATAACTATGTTGTAAGAAATGCAGAAAAAATTCTTTCATGCTGTCTGCATAACAATGATTTTCAAATGGTAACGGAACCTTCTGGCAGCAAAATGCGTCTCTCTCTCTCTCTCTCTCTCTCTCTCTCTCTCTCTCTCTCTCTCTCTCTCTCTCTCTCTCTCTAATAAGCTCTGACATATTTCTCAATGAGCAGCGTTAGTGGAGCGAGCAGTTCATAGGTTTTACGGACTTTAAGGTGTAAAATAGAGATATATATAAATACCGTTTCAGGTCTGATGTCAACTAGTTTAGTAATACCTATTCATTCACGTTGCGACATGTAAGGACATAAATCAATCTGATTTGCTTTCAAATGAAAGTGAACGAGAAAAAGAAAGGCAGTTCTATAAGAAATATCAGCAAGTTATGTTGCTCTAATACTTTTGCATATATATATTTTTTTTCATGAGTGTGTTTTCGTGTTCCAACGTATTTCAGATCACAAAATTTCAGATCACAAAATAGAAAAATATATCATACCTGTTAGCTAATTTAGGACTCATTTCTACATATTATACGATACCCGTTCAGTCATGCCACAGGCTTCAGTATTGGATAACAAAATTCCTAAAGCAGTAATTTTACGTTTGCCCTATATACTAAATGCCAGGAACACTTGCATTGTGTGTAAATTCAATTCAGATTGAAATTCGTCATTTCAGCTTCAAAAGCCATTTGCGAAGTAAAAACTACAGCAAAATTATTTACGATATCAATGTTTTCTAGCTACTGGGTTCCTGATTGTCTACTTCAATCCTCTTGTCATCCGTATGTATGTCACAATGTGTGTATTCCTAGTGAAATTATGCAGCTGAGTTTGGTTTTGATGGGGAATAGAGAAAATTGCTCCTTTGAGAGAAAGTTTCGTAGGTAGTAGAGATACCCTTTTTTGGTGAAAGAAAGGAATGAGAGACAAAA
>JANJGK010005380.1:42500-47373 GCA_039081455.1 Macrobrachium rosenbergii
TAGCCCTGGTGACTTTAACGGTCTCGTACGTACGTCTTGTCTTCCAAGCAATATAGTCCTCGTAGTTGTACGTACGTCTGGGTGGTGCGGCATCATCCAAAAGTGAATTTGGCATTCTCTTTTGGTAGCCATACAATAGGAAATGAGGAGTTTCTCCTATTGATTCATTTACTGTGTTGTTTAGAGTAAATTGTATGTCTTCGAGAGTCAAGTCCCAGTCTTCAGTGCTAGGGGTTACCAATGTTTTCAGAACATCCTTTATCTTGCGATTTGTTCTTTCTACTGCTCCATTTGAGCTTGGCTTATATGCTGTTATTTGACATTTCTGTATTTCATAAAAGTCACACAATTTCGTTAGAATGTCACTAGTAAATTCAGCAGCATTGTCTGAGAGCAAAACTTGAGGACATGAATGTCTGGTTATAATTCTAGACTTAAAGGCTTCTGCCACCGTTGATGCTTCTCTGTTTCTAGTTGGAACAATTTCTACGTATCTGGTCAAATAGTCAATGAAAACTAAAATCTGTTTATTTCCTCTGATGGTGTTCGGGAATGGACCTAAGAAATCCATTGTGACTACTTGAAAAGGATTTAATTCTGAAGGATACATTTCCAGAGGAGCCTTAACGTTGACATTCCCCTTATGTATATTACATAGGGTACAATTCTGAACAAATCGAGTAGCATCTTCACTACATCGAGGCCAAAAATAGTTTCTAGTGATTGTTCTACATGTTTTCTTAATTCCAGGATGTCCTGATAACTTGTATGAATGGGTTAGTTCTAAAACGTCTTGTATTAGTGTATTAGGAATGTACAAACGTGAACAAGCATTTGGTTCGTCTGAAGTCTTGTACAATAACCCATCTATCAATTGAAACTCTGAATTTTTCTCACCTTGCAAGAGGTTACGAATTACTTCCCTTATTCTAGAATCCTTTTGTTGTTCCTGACGAACTTTGTCTAAATCTAAGTCTGTGATTTGACAACTGAAGGCGAAATTACGAGTGGTAATTTGTTTCTCGTTCTCTTCTTGTGATCTAGATAAGGCGTCAGCTAATGTGTTATATCTACCAGGTATGTATCTAAACTCTGGGGCAAATTCTAATACGCTAACGAACCATCTATTGAACTTCATATTATTGGTAAAAGCCCTTTTCTTGAAAAGATCACAAATGGGTTTATGATCTGTAAGAACATTAATTTTATGTCCTAGCAAAATGTGTCTAAATTTCTGTAATCCCCAGACTAATGCCAAACATTCCCTTTCTGTTGTACTGTAATTTCTTTCAGCTGCATTCAAAACTCTACTGGCATAGTATACAGTCCTCATCCTTGTTTTATCCTTTTGCATCAAGACGGCACCTAGTCCTGTACTTGAAGCATCACAGGCTAAGTAGAATTCCTTCTCGAAGTCTGGATAAACTAGGATAGGATCTGTTATCAACATATCCTTTAGTGTTTTGAACGCTGCTTCCTGTTCATCTTTCCACTCATAGCTAGCATCTTTCCTAGTTAACTCAGTTAATGGTTTTGCTATGGTAGCAAATCCCTTTATGAAAGGTCGATAATATCCTACCATACCTAGGAATCTTCTTAGTGCCTTCAAATTTCTTGGGGCTGGATAGTCTACAATAGCCTTAATCTTTCCTTCTTGCATTTTCAAACCATGTTCACTGATAACATGTCCTAGATATTCTAGAGATTTCTTCAGAAACTGACATTTCTTAATTTTTACCTTTAAACCGGCCTTTCTGAGCTTATCTAATACTAATTCTATTGTCTTGAAATGACTCTCTACATCCTTACTAGCAATTATTACATCATCAAGATAAACCGATACGTCTTCAACATCTCCCAAGATTTGCAGCATTAAACGTACAAACGTTAAAGGAGCTGAAGTAAGACCAAACGGCATTACCTCAAATTGCAAATGTTCTTTATGAGTACTGAATGCCGTGAGATGCTTGGATTCTTCATCGAGAGGAACTTGCCAATATCCACTCAGTAAATCGAGGCTAGAAAAAACCTTGGCACCTCCTAATTGAGCTAACATGTCATTAATGACTGGCATTGGCATTCGATCAGGGACGGTGTGGGAATTCAATTTACGGTAATCAATTACCATCCTCCATGTACCGTCTTTCTTTGGAACTAGCAGTAAAGGTGAATTATAAGGTGACTTAGAAGGTATTACAACTCCATCTTCCTTCATCTCTTCAACCATCTCGTCTACAATGGGTCTTTGACTTATTGGAAGTTTGTAGTTAGGTATATAAAAAGGTCTAGCACCATCTTCTATGACTATTTTGTGCTGCAGGACATCTGTCCTTCCTAACTTATCTCCCGTTACTGCTACAACACTCCTATATTTCTCTAATATCTGTAGTAACCTGTCCCTACAATGAGGAAAATCTGTATTATTTACTTCCCCTTCTAATTTAACTCTTGTGTCAGCTACAGAGACAAATGCTTTTTCACTTAGGGTTAGTAAAGAGTTAGTAATCACAATTCCCTTACAGAATTCTATGCCGGCATGCAATTCTAGTCTCTTGTCAGAATAATTATACACATAAGTCGTACAATTTCCACCATTAAGTCTTACTAGGGAATTGTCCATTTTCACAAAGTCTGGTAAGTCTTCATTAACTAATAACACATCTGTATCACCTAGGTTTTTATCTGTTACAATTCTAAGACAAACCTTTGTCAGACCTTGTGGATGCAGTATAACGCTATTGTTTAATTTGAGTTTTACAAGATTATCATCGGCAGTACTAACTAAGCAGATCTCTTCTGCATTCTGTGCATCGGCAGTGTAACAGACATCAGTATCATCTGAATTTTCATCTTGTAGTATCACAGAACCTATCTCTGTCATTTTTAGGTTGCCTAACAGCAACACCTCATTGAGATACTTCTCTTCCGTATCTTCTCTTATTATTAAGTGACTACAATCTATTAGCGTGTCAGGATCGTCAGGTTGGGAAAAAGAACTAAGTTCTTCGGAGGTATCTACTTGTCGTGCACTTGAGTTATCAGGTTCATACCTGCTATCTGAGAATTCCTCCTGAGTGGCTTCTAGGCTTTTAAAAGTAGTTTGTCTATCTTCTCCTATTTCTTCTATCATTGAATTTCTACTCACTGTCCTACCCGGGTTAGCATTAAATTCTATTTCTATCTGTTGGATGTCTACTTCTTCAGATGAGGCTGTCTCAGGTAAAGTGATCAAGTTTATCTGAAACTGTTCCTCTTCTTCAAGAGAGCAAACATTTCCTCTATCAATTTCCTTGATAGTTACTCTTCCATTGCTACAATCTAGTGTAATTCCACATCTTTTCATAGCCTGGAAGGAAAATAGAGCTTGAGCTGGAAAATATTTCTCTTCCAACACCACAAACTCTTCCCTGTATTTCTTATTTAGAATTTCTATCTCTAAATTGACATTGCCTATAGCCCTTATTTGCTTTCCAGCGATCCCCTTTATGGTCCTATAGGATTCTCTCATTTGGGAAAGCTCACAACCTATATGTTTTGTTAAAGTGCCTTTATCTATGATACTTACAGTACTGCCTGTATCCAACAATATGGAACTCAGTACACCTTCTAAGTGTACTTGTATGATAGGCAACTCTTCCTGACACGTATTAAAATTCTTTACAGAAAACACTATTTCATTACTTCGAGTAATGTCTGTTGGGGACACATCCTTATTCACTGTCACTATTTCTCTCTGTAAGGATGGACCTTTCTGCTGCACTCTCTGTGATTGTCACTGAGAATCCCCTTGATTTGGGTTACTGGGGGAGGTATTTTGATTATTAGGCTGAGTACTTTGGTTATTTTGAGACCCCTGAGAATTTCCCTGTTTGTTGTACCAACAGTTTTGGATCAAATGTCCTGTCTTATTGCAATTCGAACACCATTTGTTTCTTCTACAATTCTGTGTTGTATGGTTGTTATAACCACAATTTCCACAACTTTGTCTCTGCCTATTGAACTGTGGCCTATTATTCCCTGAATTTTGGCCTTGACTAGCTCCCCTCTGTCCAGGAGTCCTGTTATTTCCACTGTTATTTCCATTAGTTCCAGTGGTATTCCCATTGTTACCTCTATTTGGCGGCCTACCTTGATTGTTTCTATTTGATTGATTAAATCTCCTATTGTTGTTCCCACCATTTCTATCAAACGAATTTCTATTTCCCTGATACCTAGACCTAGCTTGCCCTGATTGGTTTCTATTGGACTGATTGCTATTATTTCTTGGGTTTCCACTAGCTACGGTTCCCGTAAAATCTGCACTACTACTTGATGAATTCTGTTTTACTTTCCTTTCTATGTACATCAAAGTTTGTACAATTCCATCATTTGGCTTCCTATCACAGTACTTCTTTAAGGCTACTCTTTCTTCCTTACCCAAAGCATCGTAGATTGGTCCTAATGACATATATCTAAGTACCTTGGATATACTAGCTAAATCTGTTTCATCATCATCAAATTCATCCTTCCTTCCAACAACAATTCCTACAGCTTTCATATCTGTCGTCACTCTATCTATAGCTTCTTCTACTCTAGTGGCTAAAACTAAGTGATTACCCTCATATTTCTGATGATGGAAAGTTCCTATGTTATACCATGGATCTTTCTGTGCTTCTGGTTGCCAAAATTGTAAGCACTGTTTCTTGAATTCGTTAAACAGAGTAATATTCCTAAAAAGTACTGAATGCAGAACTGTATGTGCATCACCATGTTCCATACTAACATACAAGAGTGCTTCATCTATTTTCTTTCTCTCATCTGTGATACCAGCAGCTGAAATTCTGCTTTCTGTGTCTGCTATCCATCGATTTACACCATATTCTTCTAATCTACT
>JANJGK010005381.1:10000-12500 GCA_039081455.1 Macrobrachium rosenbergii
CCTAAGAGAGGCCCACTGCGCTGGTGCCGTCATAACATGGCTTGGTAGTGGGTGGAGGTAGACGAGATAGGGAGTCTGCGATGAGATTATGGCTTCCTCCAATGGACTGAAGATGTAGGTTGAATTGAGATAACAGGTACGACCAACGGAGAAGTTTGTGGTTCTTCAGACGTGCTCTATCCAGGAATAGTAGCGGTTTATGGTCAGTGTATACAATGACACGTTTATGCCCTTCCAAGTATGGTTGGAAGTGCATTAGAGCAGAGATGGTAGCAAACAGCTCTTTCTCCACAGTTGCCCAATGGGTCTGGGCACCTTTGAAAAATCCCGAGTGATAAGCGACTGGAAGGAGATGGTGTAGAGGTGGAGGAGTATCTTGAGCATAGTTGGAGTATGACTGCATCAATACAGCTCCGTAACCGGTATTGCTGGCGTCGACTTGCACGTAGAATTCCTTGTCAAAATCTGGTGCCTTTAAAATGGGATTGGATATTAGCATAAGTTTTAGCTGTTGAAAAATATGTTCATGCTCCTTTGTCCAATTGAAAGAAACCTTTGTTGAAGTTAAATTATATAATGGAGCTGTAATTACTGAAAAGTTTTTCAAAAATCTAGAATAGTAGGAGACCATTCCTAAGAAAGTTTTAAGCTGCTTTTTATTTGATGGAGCTGGAAATTTCTTAACACTTTCAATGTTAGCCTCCTTGGGAGAGACCTGACCACTTCCCACACAATGCCCCAAATATACCACTTTGGCCTTCCCGAATGAGCTTTTGGCCAAATTGATGGTCAGCCTGGATGTTCGCAGACGCTTGAATAGTTCTTCTAGCGTTTGTAGATGTTCTTCCCAGGTAGTACTAGCCACAATCAAATCATCTAAATAGACAAATACATTTTTCATGTCTCGGATGACTTCAGCCATCACTCTCTGGAAAGTTGCAGGAGCATTACAAAGGCCAAAGGGCATTACAGTGTAAGAAAACAGGCCAAATGGGGTTATGAATGCTGAAATTTCTTTTGCAGAATCAGTTAGTGGAATTTGATAATAACCTTTGAGCAAATCAATTTGTGTTAGAATTATAGAATTGCCAATACTATCCAAAATATCGTTAATTCGGGATAAGAGTCTTTAACTGTAGCTTTGTTCAACTTCCTATAATCTGTGCAGTCTAAGTTGTCCGTTGGCTTTAGGAACTAGAAGACATGGAGATGCCCATGGAGATTTACTAGGTTCAGCTAAACCATTATCCAGCAAATACTGTACCTCCCGACGTAAGCACTCTAGCTTGGTCCCAATGGCACGATAATATGGTTGTCTAATTGGAGAGATACCTGGTTCCAGTATAATGTCGTGTTGCAGTAATGTGCAGTTCTTTGGCTCTTCTGTGCAGATGTCCATGTACTTGGTGATTACCTGCGAAAGTGCTTGCTGTTGGGGATAATCCAAATGAGACAAGTAAGATGGTAAAGATTTCAGGATCTGACCATTGGTACAGTCCTTCCAGGAAACAAGTACATCAATTTCAGAACATGAATTATGTGTGCTGTCAAAATCAGATGAGCAAGAGGAAGTTTTGATGCTTACAGAGTTCTGATCAGTATTTACGAGATGACTTACTACTTTGGTTGCAGCTACATAGGGTTTCAGTAGATTGACATGGACTAACTGAGTAGATCGTTTTCTGTCAGGTGTGGCAATGATGTAATTTACCTTTGTAGTCCTGCTTAAAATCTTATAAGGTCCTATGTATTTCTCTTTGAGTGGAGCTCCTGCAATAGGGTAATAAACCAACACTAGGTCATCTGGTTTAAATTCTCGTACTTTTGCCTTTCTGTCATAAAGATGAGACATCTTTTCCTGTGAAGATATAAGATTAAGATGAGCAAATTCATACATTGTTATCATTTGAGATGCAACATAAGCTGCCTTACCTTTTAGATTGTTCCTTACTAGCATTACCCAATGGTCCTTAGGCCAATTTAAGATATTGGCAGTATCTTCAAACGTGTGGAAGAAGACCTCTGGATCCTTCTCATTGAAATCTGGGAGTAACTTCTTTGCTTTTAGAAGATCAAATTTTTCTGGCAAGTCCCTTTCTCCTCTTTTGGCTTCAAGTTGAATGTTGGCAGATCTGGCTTCTCTTTCCAACTCAATTTCAACAAGCTTTTTCGCATGCTCGATTTCGGTTCGTTTCCTCTGTTCTTCAATATGTAGGAGTTCTCTTTGTCTTTCCATTTCTGTTTGCCTCAGCTTAGCGATTTCCAGCTGAAGTTTTAGTTTCTCTAAGTCAGAATCAGTTTTCACAGCAGCAATCGCTCCGGTAAGGGCTCGTATTTCTTCCACATCTTCATCGTCTTCAACTATACAACCCTTTGACACCAGGAACTCTAGTATGTCATTGATGAGACGAGCCTTGACATAGGATGACTCCACCGGCAGTTTACATCTCTGGGCCACAGATAGGAGTTCCTGCTTTTTGGCAAAACGTAATGTCAGCAG
>JANJGK010005382.1:0-17500 GCA_039081455.1 Macrobrachium rosenbergii
CTCATGAATTTCTCTCCATTTCCAGCATTTCCATCTTTTCATTCTCCTAAAACAATGCCCCTTTGCTTCCCACAGCCTAGCACGCTCATTTGGCCCTCATGACTTGTCCCAACCTCAAATTAAATTGGTTCAATGATAATAATTTGAGCATTCCCACCATAGTGTTACCATGTGCTAATCCACTCTAATTGATAAATTCCTCCACCGTGCATATGTAATTTCATGTGAGAGAGAGTCATTTGATTTGAATGCTAACCTGGAATACTCCTCCTGTTATCTGGCTCTTCGAGTGGTCTGCCCCTGCCCTTGTAAACCAAATAGCCTTAGACTTTTAAGTGCCATCTTGCCACGTGCGAGAGTCTTCTGATTCAGTGGTCCAGGGGCGCTGGACACAGTTCCCTCTTTGCAAATCCTGTTGCGCTAACTACCAAAAATCATTCAACCAGTCTCACCTCAGTAAAGTTTATTAGTGTGTCAAACAATTTCATGCCTGCAGCTCTTTCAGGTTCAGTTATCCTCTACCCATTGTCTAGCTTTTATTGTACATTGTATGTGCCTTGTTTGCTGCTCAGTCAGCCCTTTCATATTAATTTCCTGATTGCCGAGTTTGTAAATAAATTCAGTTTTAAGACATTTTTTTTTTTTTTTTTTTTTTTAAAGGCGATCTCCACTTTGTCTACTGAGATGTGATATCGAGGTAAGTCAGTTTATTCATTACATTTATTACTTACATTCTGAACATTAGGTGTTGGCCCTTAAGGCAGCTGACAAAAAAAAAATATACAGTTTCATTCTTCCAACCTGACTCAGAATATATATATATATATATATATATATATATATATATATATATATATATATATATATATATATATATATATATATATATATATATATATATATATATATATATACACACACAAACACACATACATACACACACACAGACACACACACACATATATATATATATATATATATATATATATATATATATATATATATATATATATATATATATATATATATATATATATATATATACATATATATATATATACATATATATAATGCTATGAATATCCTGGGGATACTTACTTGATTCTGGATGGCCACCGATGAATAAAAGGAGTTCCTTTGATTTATTACACATCTGACTCAATATTAGGACAATTCGTAGACAAAACAAAGGAAATCTATGGCTTAAGGCCTTCTTCATGTGAAGAAAATTACGTAAACTCAAGGGTTCTCTTAACTAATTATATTTACATAACAAACACAGATCAGAAGAATGACAAAGTACTGGCAGGTAATAATAAGGGCCTGCTAAAATAATGAATCCTACACAGAATAAATATTCTACTCCGACAATGTCTTCATAATAGGAACATCGCCGTGGGGGATAGAAGGGGAACTGCACATTGATGGAGCCTAGAGATTCCACAGTTGAGGCCTATCTGCAAATGTATGCAAGACGGTTACTTGCAATAATAATAAGACGCTCAAACGGAAACTGAGGAATGCACAGATGGTGCCAAATAACTCATTTCAACACTAATGCATAATTACGTTAACACTGAATGCTCCAATACAATTACTGAAGGTAATCGCACAGTGGGAAATAAAAGAAATATCAGGCAGAGAAATAACAGGATCGTGACTGACTAAAAGAACCTTACTCCGGCACATTACCTTCGTCAAGATGAAGGTGTCCTCGTTGATAAGGCGCTGGAGATGAAGGAGGGAATTAAAAGTATATATATATATATATATATATATATATATATATATATATATATATATATATATATATATATATATATATATATACATATATATGTGTGTGTGTGTGTGTGCGTGTGTGTGTATGTGTATAATGTACATCGTCTGGTGATCTGATCTGATAAACTTAACAACTAACAATAAGCCAACTTACCAACTAAGCTGCAAGGTCATATGACCAATAACACAATGTTGTCAAACACCAGCTTCGCAAGCGTGGGTTTGTATGTAGACCTATGCGCCACCATTTTCCGAAGTGTACCGCCTCCCTCCAGTCATGCCTTTACCCAGCGTTTGTCAACATTTTTTTGCCCATGCAACCTTTCACCATATGTCAGAATGTCATTTCCAATCCCCAACCCCCAACCCCCACAACCGCCTTTCAAAATTGTCTGCCTCAAAAGGTGCATTCCAAATAATATGCAACAAATTACTAACACAAACACCCAAGCTAGTGGAGAGAGAGCCCAGCGTGACCTCTCAATAGTGCGTACCGATGCACACTGTGTTTTGTGTGGTTCTAGAGCCAGTTTAAGCCTGCCAATCTGTGGTCACAATTCACCCCCCCCCCCCCCCGAAACTCAAAAATTCCCCCCAAGTGGGCATTCCCCCCTGGTTGAGAACCACTGCCTAATCTTTCCTTTTTGAGTGATTCCCCTAATTGCTCATACTCATTCCCTCATCGAGTCTTTATTTCCGGGCTAGCCATAATTCCACTTCCGATTTTGATAGGCATATTTTAATCTCTTCCTAATTGCGTCTGTCTCTTTCGATTTTATCCACTGTGGGTTTGTGATTCGAGATTTCCTATAATAAGGTATCAATCGTTTTTTAATCATTTAGCGAGACATTCGCTTTTGATGATGATGAAGATGGTAATATTCAGTACTGATTTTTTTTCTTATGATTAAAGAGGTTTACAAATGTTTTATTTGGAATTTTTGATAACTATGTAAATAAGTAATTTTATTGTTAACTTTTTTAATTCATGTCTTTCCAATTCAAAAACGCTTACGTTTACATATCCAAATTATACCGCAATTGGTAATTAGTTTTAGTAGTATTTTTATTTCTTTCTGTTCTTTGGCAAATCTTTTATCCATTTTAAAGTCCAAAAATTTCCCGGACATTTTCTTTTTTGTGCCAAACACCGTAAAGTGTGACGTCATTCCTCCAAACAGCATCAATTCATGCAAAAATGGAGTCATATAATTTTCTCCTACACGCCTCATATATTGCCTCCCTATATTATTACGTCTGTTGCACTGGAGAAAATTTTGAATACTGTCAATTCACTATACAATACATATGCATGAAGCAAACCAGTTTTGTTTACATTTGATATATTGCTTATATATTGTTGGGAGCACTTCGCTTCTCAAGCTTCATTTGCTCTTCCACTCTCCCATTAAATTGTATCATTCCGTAGAGTTACCGCCTCTGTCTGTCTGTCTGTCTTTGTTAGAATAATCTTGTAAGAACAGAAGTCTGGAATGTAATAAAAGCTGTTGAAAACATAGATTTTCGCGAACATTGGTGAAGTTTGGATGATAGGTAGCTGTGGAAAGAAAAAACATACTAACGGAAGTTCGCATTGGAATTAATTGCAATAACGGCGCGCTTCAGCTAAATAATTAACCAATATACAAAGTGGCCTCATTTCTTTCATTGCAACTTAACAAAGATTATTATTAAAGTTCTCATGCTTCCGTAAGTTTCATGAGTATCTGATAGATGTGGTTTTATATAGCAAAGAAGATTGACATGAAATAAGGAAAAAGAGAGTTCTTTTATTTGTACAACACGTTTCTACTTCAGTGTCCAAATGGGTTCGAGTTAGGTATGAATATCTGATAATGACTATTGCTTTAGTTTCACTAATCGAATTGCAACATATAATTTTACGATCGTGTCTCATTTTGTATTTGAATGACTTAGCAAACAGATATTGTACCTAGATCATCCAAACATCATTTAATCGGGGAAACGCTTGACCTGTATTATTCATTGCGTACCAAAGCGCATCCATTTCCTAGAGTAACTCTGTGTTTAATTATTCACTAGTTATAACAACGGATTCCAGAATGCATTGCACAAAGGCCTTCATCACAAAGACTTTCATCAAAGTGACAGTATACATATATATATATACATATATATATAATATATATATATATATATATATATATATATATATATATATATATATATATATATATATATATATATATATATATATATATATATATATATATATATATATTATATATATATGTATACTGTCATATATATATATATATATATATATATATATATATATATATATATATATATATATATATATATATATACATATATATATATATATATATATATATATATGTATATGTATATATATATATATATATATATATATATATATATATATATATATATATATATATATATATATATATATATATATATATATATATATATATATATATATATATTGATGTGAAAAATATTAGACGATATCAGACAGTTGGAACGGAAACAAAGAAAACCTTTGAGATTATAAAACTATTTTATACCGAATATCAAGTTAAGGATAGGTAATAAAATCGATGACTGCAGAACAATTCATTGACTGGATCATTAATGTCCTTGCCTGTTCATTATTGTTGTATAGTAAGTGAATTTACAAGTTAACATCCACGGACACATGGAAACTGTTGGCGATTTGGATTGCTGAAAACATCTTGAGTTAAAATTGAAAACTTCATTTGACTACCTTCTGTGGCTGCTATAATTCATAATCAGTGCGCAAATTAACCAAACAAAGAGAAACCTAATATATTTCAAATGGATTCTTGATATTTCTAACGGGTATGCTCGCTCAGGAGAGAGAGAGAGAGAGAGAGAGAGAGAGAGAGAGAGAGAGAGAGAGAGAGAGAGAGAGAGAGAGAGAGAGCGTTAAAATCCACTTGAGGTATGGACACGTCACTAACTTTAATACAGATATAAATATAAACGAGAATTCTCATTTTGATCTTTCTTGGAATGTGAAACATTCAATTTGGATGAAGAAAAAATCTTTGGAACTCGAAGATTTGTTTGTGGTTATGACATTTAAGATTTCTTCAGGCTTCTTAAAGGTTTTGAATTTTCATGTAACATTCACTGTTCCTCTTTCATACTCTTTTTTATTGATAATGTTAAATTTTATCGTGATTTTATATTTTTTGTTCTTGGCGATCAGATCCAGATAAGATCGAAGTATTATGACTGACCTTCGGGATGGGAATGAAAATAAGACTAAAGAATTATTTTCCAAGAAGAGAACTTCAGAATTAAAGAGATTGTAGGACGAATATGAATTTTGTTACTGCTGAAAGAACTGAAAAATCTGAATGCGAGATGCAGTAGAGAAGTAGAAAGGAGCAAATGCATGACTGTCATCCTTCAAAAAAGTGTACTGGGTAAATGAAATTTTTAATCTGATATACAGAAAAAGGTAGATCGTGTTGAAAGACCAAAGATTACAACGTCAGTGACACAAGAGTCGCCAAATTTCTTGAAAATAAGTATATCCACATACAAGTGAAAGAGAAGGCTCTGAGATTTCGAGAACCTGAAGGATAGTAGCGGTTATATTGACAGGCTCTGAAGAGGGTGGAGTGGCCCATTTCTTAGGAACGAGTTGTTCAAGAATATATATTAGCGTTTGCTAATAGACTAAACAAATCCAAGTAAGTTGGTTTGATGACATCTAAAAAAAAAAAAAATAAAAAGCAAAGGCATAACACTGGATCCGCAGGCTTTTCTGGGGCATTGTGAACTTTGTGAACTATGAAAAGGCTGGAATAGATTTTAAGCTGTCTTATTACCATCCAGGTATGAATTAGAGAAAGAAAAAGAAAAATGAGAACTAGGGAGCAATGTAATAGTATATATATATATATATATATATATATATATATATATATATATATATATATATATATATATATATATATATATACATACATACAGTATATATAAGCAGTGATCCTGGCAACAGCTAAAGTCCCTGAAAAAACCTCATGCTTCATGAACTTGCATTCCCCACAATGACCTTATAATCATAAAACCACATTCATTCCCACAATTTCGTCACTATCACCAAAACCGAAATAGAGCAGACTGTCGCAATGCAGTTGTGATAAATGCGAAGCATTTCCATGCAGTTTTCCGTGTCAGGAAATAATGATTTTGTTTCCTTATGCTTGCAGTATTCCTGATATGAACATATTAGCAGCGCCGAAAGCAGTTATCTCGAATAATTGAATCCTGCTTATCAACCGTATTGAGATTATGTTTGGCAAGTGATTTTCATCGATGAATAAGATGCCGATTAAAAAATAGAATAATGTTTCCTTTTTGTTTACTGAGGATTTCAAGTACAGGAATTAAATCCAAATATTCTGTTTACATGGAAAAATATCTTTGTTTCATTGCTAAAAGAGAAAATGTTCTCTGACCTTAAGCCTCATCATTTGTTTTAGCAATGTATTTAACAGAGAATTTCTTTCATGTTATAGTTAAATATTTACTTTAAAATATAACATCTTTGTAGTCTCAATTTTTTCCGTACGTTCGTGTTAGTGTATAAGGGGTGTTCATGATTATGCAAAAAATACTCACAAATATATCAGCTATATAAGGAAAGTAATGTAATACAATATGGTTGTTATTTTAAGCATAACGATCTAAACTGTGGTTAGGGTGAATTACATTTGCATCAACGCTTCAATGTTAAGTGAAAAGTATATTTAGGCGACTCGAGGGCTAAAAAATTCTATTATGTTGGAAAATTGCCATTTATCCAAATTTGAATTTATAGAGCCCATAATATCTTGATATTACAAATTCCACTTGGTACTATCTGGGACGAGAAGAATTCTTCATAGCAGCATGGAAGAAGCTGAAGAATGTGGCAGGAATTACTCTTTTAATATGAGTTGGGTAGTGATGCACTAAGTAAGGCACTGCAAAACAAAAACAAAAGAATATACGCACGCATTCCATACAACCTTAACATCCCACGGAATGCTGAGTTCCTGTAGGATACCCCTATAGCAGAAAGTAATCTAATTGCCTCTACAGACCTTGAGTCTCTTTCCATTAAGTTATGTGTAGACTACATTGTCTGAATCATTTAATATACAACAAACATATCAAATATGATTTCCTATCTGGAAATAACGAGTGAATAACTATGAAACCCTCTAGAACGATGCTTGAAGGATCCATGTATAATCTAAAAGCCGAGTATATTGGTAGACTGGAGGAACTTGTTCTGTTGGCCACTTTTTTTCATGGTAATGGATGAGTCTGTACTACTGAAAACCGTTGCTTTTCCTATTGTTCAGGAACCTTGATAGCGTCCTTGTGAGTGTGAGATAACTCCATGGACTTCAAACGGCATGAAATGTTTATTTATCTCCTGATTGAACGTTATGGTAATGGGAATGCTGAGTATATGAAAGCTTCTTTATAAGGAGTGAGCAAAGGAACTCTACAACCCTTACATAATGTTCCATCAAGAGAACAGTTAGAGACCGCAGGGTTTACCTACATCTTTGGGAATAAAGGGAACACCATTAGTGAACTAAAAAAAATAAATAAATAAATAAAAACTTTACAAAACAAATCTTGGCATATAACATATCTGCAATAACCAAGAATCATCAAGAGAAGGAAAAATATATATACTACAAAAATACTTGCCTACATACCCACACATTAATAATATATGTAACATGCTAACCCACTGATAGTTGTATACTGTAAGGCCAAAATGCATTCGATTAATTGCTCACTTGATCATCATCGTGCTGGAACAGCATTAGAGTGCGTCCAAACTACAATGAAGTGTCAACCTCTTATCGCACACATATTAACAAGCTGAATACAGTTCAGCAACTTACTGGTAGTTCTAACTAGCATTTGTCAAGGTTCGTCCTCTTTTTTCGGTCGCTGACTTATTTTCAGTCCGTTTGTGACATATATGCGATATGTTGTTGACTTGTGATGACATGTTTAACTCAAGTTATATCAACCTCATTAGACTGTATCTGGACGCACCTTTAAGTGGTTCCAACGATCATCTATTTTTGATGCTATATTTCCTCTCACCCAAACCCAATATTTCTTATATACCTTTACGCTTGGCCTCGTTTAAACAACTCTCTTCATTCATATTTTGGAATAAGTCAAGCAAAACTGGGCTACAATCTCATGAATTGTCTACAAGACAGTGCAGTCAATCACCACTTCAGGAAAACCCACAACACCTGCTTTTGACAGCAACACCTAGAAAAATACTGTGCAATTCCAGCCTATGAAATATATCTTTGCCTGTTATTTTCTAATTTAGAACCACCATTGTACATTGCTAGTAAAAAATCATCCATCAATATTTGAATTATTAATTTACAGAGCCTCTCTTCAAGAAAAGATCCAGTTTTCTCTACCACCTGCCAGTAAGGATTCTGTATCATAATGAATACTCATCTCAAGGGTGATTGTAGTAGGTTCACAGATGGACGACGCCATTCGAGAAAAACGTACCGTTTCCGAAAGTGAAGCAGAAAATACAAAAAAAGTAGGCTTTAAAAAAATTTGGGAAAATCAAATTATGGTGATATTTAGATTTTGTTGAAAACAAACCTACTGTTTTCACAATTTTATGAAATAAACTTGTTCACCAATAAAAAAAAAAAATGGCTTCATGAGAAAAGGAAGAAGGATTTGAGCAAGGGGCTACGATTCTTTGAGGTGCCGATTCATCGGGGAAGCCATGAAATTACAAAGTAGTGATTAACTGCGAACTCCTCAGTACTTTATCTATTTAATAATTTTTCTTCTTGGAAAGTGTATTATACGTTCTTCCATTTTTCAAAACTGAACGATGGAAAATTATAAAGTAAGTTACGGAATTTACTGAATTACATTGACCATCAGACACCAATGCATGAAATCTACGTCATGTGGAAGTAGGATTTAACCATCCCCTTCCCAACTGCCTCTAATCTCTGCCTGGGAACCTTTGTCTGTACCCTTGAGTTCAAGTTTCCCCTCTTTGCTAATCGCAAAAGACTTCCCTCCTTCCTGAAGGGAATAACGCAGAGGTGTGAAATGGGTCAAATATGATAATAGAAAGAGATAAATGACAGTGCTGAAGGGAATGAAGAAGAATTAATAGAACAGAGATGAAAGGAGTTAGCATATGACAGCGAAACGAAGAACAGAGCCGGAAGAAGGGAAGTTAAAAAGAATACATTAGGGGAGAACTTAAAATCTTATTTCAAATGAGATGCACAAAGAAAATAATAATGCTATTCATTAATCATTAGAATAAAGTGATATGCAAAATCTAATATAGAAAAAAAGAATTGCAAATATCTTAGATTAAGGTAAATTCAAATTTTTTAAATGTGCCAATTAACAAATCATTCATAGACGGTTCTTATTAGAAACCCTTTTGCGATCACATTAATTAATTACAGTAATCTCTAAAATGCAGACTTCGGATATGGCCAAACATGAACTGTATCGGTATTATGCAACTTATCTAAAGTTGAAAGGGAATTCTTTCGTGTGAATAACTTAACGGGACAAAGAAGTATAAGGACATCTAAGGCCACTGCCCCTCCCCTAGGAAACGAAGCCATTTTCTCCTATGAATAAATCTTGAGCCTCCTATAAGGGCATTAAATATGGCTAGGTCGTTTGTTCCCTAATGGTCGGACATTTATCAGTTTGAGGCTCCTTATGTGCCCATAAAAGCATCCAAAAAAGATACGTTGACAGAACTCATCAAGGAATCTCTTCATTCATATAAACAAATAATATTCTGATTATGTCTATAGAGTGAAATCAATCAAATGTTTTAGTATGCGGATAAATTCATTTAGAAATATCAATATCAATGAATCTATCCTCCTTTATACAGGAGTGAAGGCGTCGGCGCTTGCGCAGAAAGTTTGCTAGAGAACATAATAATCACAATCGGTATTCCGGCAGTTGGAAGAGTAATTATAATAATAGGAGAGAGAGAGAGAGAGAGAGAGAGAGAGAGAGACCTATTAGGTGAAATTTTTGTATCTATTTTCTTCGTATTGTGCGAATTTTTACAGATAAATCTTTCAATAACGTTGCGTTCTTACCGTAAGGTAGTTCTTACTATCAGCTTCAAAAGATCCTTGTGGTATGTTTTCCAGTTCCCTAGCCTCATATATCTTCAGCTCTTGATCTCGTTCACGGTTAGTATTTTAGCTCTACTAGTCCTCATTGTTCCTTATCCTAATTCAGTTTGGGGATTTTCCTCTAAGATATTATCATACCCGGGTTTATCCCTGTCTCCCTCGTGTAGGAAAGGTTGACATGAATCCCCGAGCCCTGTTATTTTTCATTATCGTAGCTTTTGTTTAAAAAATAATCCATTTGCCAAGGGACTTGTTTTTATTTCTGCTAATGATAATATTTGTGAAGAATTTAGCTGACATTGGTATATAACTGGAAGGTGTTTTGCCTTTGTCAGAGAAGTGTGACTTTACATTATCTTAAAGTCCCTTTCCTTCGATTTATCTCAGGTAAGAAGCCCAGTCTTTTGTTTGAAAAAGTTGCGTTGTTGCTAGGCAACTATGTCATGACTTACTTCCTAGGGTATCATGTACTCTGATTAAACATCTGATTTTTTTAACGAAGACTTCATCAACATTAGTAGGTACGAAGGTGTCCTTGAAGAGAGAGAGAGAGAGAGAGAGAGAGAGAGAGAGAGAGAGAGAGAGAAATGTCACTACTTTGGTCTTGTTGCTGTATAACAAAGAATCGGGACGGTCAGACGTAATACTGACGTTCAGCCATAAGAATTAGATTACAGTTATTCATGGGATGTTCTAATTATTGGACAACAGATTTTCCGGATATTCGGCAATAACAGAAACCTATGAACGGCAACCCTCTATGTACAAAACAACAATGAAGAAAATAGTGGCAGGTATAAAATGTTACTGTTTAGGCTTATACCAAATGTACTTTAGATTCTAATTATACCGAGCAGGCAATCAAGACACATAATACAAGCAACAAGGCTCCCATTCATCTATGATCGTCTGCTGAATGCTCATGTCAATATTAATGTACTAACCAGGAATGAAGCGGTAACGGGTTTTCATCTTCTTAATGACATTTCTATCGCATTAATGGCAGCCTTTGCATCACTGAGAGATCCATCAGTGGCTTGAATACCTGGGCTCTCTTGTAAAGACAGCCATGGCGTGTTATTATTCGTAATGCATTATGAATTGGTTATGGGGTGTTTCAGGAGTAATGCCAGCTCAATCAACAGCACTAAGGACTGACTATGTAATGTCATGATGGACGGATGGATTGCAGTTGTCTTCAAACCTCTTGTGTATGTAAAGGAGATTATTTTAATATGTACCCGGGTGAAAATTAGATAAAAAAAAGTATTACGTAGGTTGGCTGATATGGTGAAATTTCGTTTCTGAGAAAACATAGGACAACTGATAGACGGGGTTGCCACTTCAGAAGGTAAGACGAAGACTTCTGAAAATACGAACATTCTCTTACACAAGTAAAGGCATAATTCAGATTTCAAAACTTTCAAGGTAATGTGCTGAAATTCGGAAGGTTTCAATTAAACAGTTATTTACAAGTAACGCAACATTTTTAGGCACTGAAATAGATATATTCTGGCAGGAAAAATAAAAACTGTCAATGGATTTGTTTTCATTTCAGAACGTTACATATCCCTAAAGTAAAACAAGTAATGTTCATCTAAACGCAGAACGAAATAGGATGAACAGGAAAAGGACCCATAAAGCATCTCGCTAATGGGGCAAAAAATTAAAAAATGGAAACAGATTCTCGGAACATTACTTTGAGTTTCTCTGTCGTTTGGAACCATTATCTGACATTCTTGATATCCACTGAGGACTTTTAACACTTGAGTGCTCTTTGCAAGAATCTGAAAGCCCCTGGAAGTTCACTGATAACAAACGAATACGAGTGAATGAACGCTAAAAACATCACGTAGTGCCCTTTTGTATATATATATATATATATATATATATATATATATATATATATATATATATATATATATATATATATATATATATATATATATATATATATATATATATATATATATATATATATATATATATATATATATATATATATGATATATATATATATATATATATATATATATATATATATATATATATATATTTCTATTTGCGTACGGGAGGTTTTTTGTTCGTATTAGTGTAGTGTTATTATACAACAGATTGGTTTTATAAACGTTGAAAAACTGTTTAAATCAATGTTCTTGCTTTATCATATATACTGTAGAAGAATGTGCGGACGCAATACACACAAAGACAAGCAGATTTGTTTTTAACCTTCACAACACCACCAAGGAAAAAAAAAATTCGTGAATCCTACCTAAAATGGCTATATCCATTCATAGCTTACTGTCCCTGATCCTCTGTCGAGAGCCCATTTGCCAAACTTTCCCCATAAAAGGCAACAGAGGTGAACACTTCTCCAGTTTCGCCTAAGAGGTATAATTCTTGAGTTAAGCGCAGATGATCTCAATCAGCTCAAGCGGGATGTAAGGGGCAAGTTTCTCCGGAGAGGTTCAGGCTATTTATAGGATAATCAAAGAGTAAATTCTTTTCATGAAGGCTGAATGACTTGGAAAACGAGAACAGGTAAACAGTTTAGAAGTTTCCGAATATCAAGAATGACGAAAAGTATCGTCACTAATTTTGCGGCATTTTGAAGGATTGTTTTTTTCGATGGAGTCGCTAAAATTGTATTGATAATGGATTGATATATATATATATATATATATATATATATATATATATATATATATATATATATATATATGTATATATATATATATATATATATATATATATATATATATATATATATATATATATATATATATATATATATATATATATATATATATATATATATATATATATATATATATATATATATATATATATATATATATATATATAATGTATACTCATATATGTATGTGGTTAATAATAACTTGTGTTATTCCTTGATTCTAGTAAACATGTATGCACACACACACGCATATATATATATATATATATATATATATATATATATATATATATATATATATATATATATATATATATATATATATATATATATATATATATATATATATATATATATATATATGTATGTGGTTATTAACACTTTGTCTTATTCCTTGATTCCAGTAGACGCTGGTACCCATTTACAGTTGAGTGTTCTGGCGTGTACCAAACCGGTAAAGATCAACAAAGCTCCAAGTAACATGCTTTCGTACAGTTTGCATTCCTTGTTTCTAGCTTTCCCCAACTGGTAAAATACATTCTTGTCATATCCCTAAAGGAGATAAAATCAAATAGATTTTCGTTTTTTTTTTTTTCATTTTTATCCTAAGGTGAAAATTCCGACCACATGTAAGGGTAAACGTTCTTGTTTTAGTTCATGTTTACATACAGATGCACCAGTGCAGATCTAAGGAAGTGATGAATCCGAAATACTTGAAGTGTTTTCATTTCGGACTGGATTAAGCCCAAGCGCTGGGACCCATGAGGTCATTCAGTGGTGAATCGGAAATTTACAATAAGAAGGTTTGAAAGGTGTAACAGGAGGAAAACCTCGCAGTTGCACTATGAAAGAATTGTCAGAGAAGGTGGGAAATCAGAGGGAAGAGAGAATGAAAGAGGTTGCAGCTAGGGGCCGAAGGGACGCTGCAAAGAACCTGAAGTAATGCCTGTGATGCACCACGCGAGGTGCACTAACGGTACTAACTCCCGACGGAGTTTTTTGGACTCAGCGGCTGGTTGTGACAGAATGGTATCAGAGAGAGAGGGAAGCAGAGAGATCCACTATCTCTCAACACTTTTGATGGAAGTTCTTGTTTTTAAATTCGGTACTGGGAACGATGAAAAGGGAGTCAGAATGCACGGGTGAGTTTTTGGAGATGGCCAGTTTTAAAAAACTAGGTAAATACTGGTATTCCTTTTTTATTTACTAAAATTTATTATTGATAAACGCTATTTCTTTTCTAATTTCAGGACCCCAGTACATTCTTTTTTATTTATTTATGTAACTATTTATTATTTAACTGTTTTCATTTTCACATAGGCGTGAAGCTCTTAATCTTAAATCTTTATGAAATCTTGGAATAGTGTGAATAAAAAATTGAAACATCTTTTATTCAAACTTTGAATAAGCGAAAGGGGGCTAAACCTATCCGGATGTCTAAATCAAATTGCGTTACCAGTTTCCATAAGGTACAAAAAAAACCAATAAATTGCTTCTTACGGCTTAATGTCATTGCCTAAGTAACAATGCTTATTTCATATTTATTTTTCCGCCCTTTTGATACAAGAGAGAAAGATAAGAGTGCATTCATGACTGTGAAGGAAAAACAAAAACAGAAAAGAAATACTTGTTTTACTTTAAAGCTTTTTTGAGGTGTTTAAAGAGAATTGGGTCATTTTCATAGTATATTTATAAAGAAAAGGGCCATAAAAGTAGAAGCACTCGTAATTAGAAAACATTCAATAAAATTACTCATCCATGAATTGTAATAATCTATTTAGTAAACAAAAATTGTCATGTTTTATAAATTCTACAAATCTGGAAAATTTTCAAATAAGAAAATTTTAACTGTCATTGCAATCTTACCGACACGTTAACCTTTCCATTCATGTACTTAATTATCGAAGTAATTAGGATAAGTTTTCTACTAGAATACTTTTCATAGATGGTCCTGCCAAATAAAAAAAGAAATTTTAATCACGGTAAATTTAAGAAGATATGGAATCATGCACGTAGCTTTCTAAAATGTATAACTTTTTCTTTTTATTATGCCTCTTTTCATACCTTTTCTTTACCATGGAAATGCAATTGTCCTAAAACTGCAGCCACTTCTATTCTTGAGTTCCTGGGCGGTCGTTCAGAGACCTGCTCACCATGCAACGTACGTCCCAAAACATCTCGCCTGCCAAGTCCCTGAGGACACGCAAAGACAGTCGGAATCTCCTGTGCACTGTCTGCACAAAAACGTTTCACTTTCCCCTCCAGGTAACAAAGGAAAATATTATAGAAAAGTTGAGATTTCGGAGAAATGAAAAATTGATCAACGAAAAATTAACGTCACTCATGTGAAAGAATATATATATATATATATATATATATATATATATATATATATATATATATATATATATATATATATATATATATATATATATATATATATTATATATATATATATATACACATATATATATAATATATATATATTATGTATATATATATATATATATATATATATATATATATATATATATATATATATATATATATATATATTATATATATATATATATATATATATATATATACACACACACACACATATATATATATATATATATATATATATATATATATATATATATATAGCCTCAGTAGTTTTAATTTGATTTAAGGTTAAAGTTATCCATGATCATGCGTCTGGCACCGCTATAGGTGCCAACAACACAGGCAACAAGAGGACCGTGGTTGAAAGCTTCATTGGCCCTGCTAGAGAGTTTCATACAGCATTATATGTGTACAGAAAACTCGATTGCGCCAAAGAAATTTCGCCGCATTTCTTACTTGTTTTTTCTTGCTATTGTTTGAGGTTCCCGATCAATATTATACAATTTTATTAATATTCTTTGAAGATCAATAATCTAGATTATGTGATTTTACATTGTCACAAATTTGGTATATCACAATTTGGTATATTTGATGATTGGAGGGTGGATGATCAACTTACCAATTTGCAGCCCTCTAGCCTCAGCAGTTTGTAAGATCTAAGGGCGGACAGAAAAAGTGCAGGCAGACAGACAAATGGTCATCTCAATAGTTTTCTTTTACAGGAAAATAAAATTAATAAATTATAAATTTTGTGACAAGGTAAAATATATTTTATATTATTAAGCTTTATAGAATATTGATAAAATTGTATAATATTGATCGGGAACCAGTAACAATAGGAAGAAAGCAGAAGCAGCAGGAATAGTCCCCCTATTCTTAGTTAAGGGGAGCGCTGACGCCATAATGCCCCATTATAAATTGATTGGCTATTTCTACCTTATGACTGAAGGAATTTGCTTCAAATTTTTACCACTTACTCTACAACTAATAATGAAAATTCCCTCGTTAAGGTCGTGACTGTGCTTATAATGGTGGGTACAGTTGCATGCCAGGCACCACTGGTGGATAGGTTTTGTGTTAGTTGTTGAGGTTTGGGAAAGGCCAAGAGGGGCTATTAGTCGGCTTCTCAGGATTAGTGGAGCCATTAGAGTGATTGGGGGAGTGAAGGTGCAAATAATTGCCAGAGACAGTAAGGATTATTCAACGTCAAATGTACAAATGTTGCAGCAAAAGGTATATCCAAATAAAGGTGCTTTTTAAGGAAGTCACTAGAAAATGTCATTCATTACCATGTGTGATGCACCCGGAAACAGATATTATTTCTCTCTTATTGCCTGCCTTATCTCCGTATCCTAAAATTAATTTTAATTTGAATACTCATGTCATTTGTAAAATTAGGAATATTGAAGGGATCAATGAAATCCTTTTTTTACTGTCGTCTCCAGGCAGTTACCTTTAAAAGTCTACTTGCCGTCGTAAAATCTTCGTATTGCATTCATTTCATTTGTATTATTTTTCCGCCCCTCTTTGTCAGTGAATGACTACCCTCCTCCCGGACCCTGCCTCTCGCAGAGACTCTCATGTTCCATTCCATGCAAGGCCTAGCGAGGGCAGCGTCGGGGAATCGTGGGACATTCTAAAGGATAAATCTCGCCGCCTAACGCAAGATTGGGCTAACTATAACCGCGCTCATTGCCGATACTTAAAGCCCGTTAATAGCACTCAAAGAAAATTGTATCTCTTATTGGGACGGAGAACACCTCTGCTATTTGCATGTGTATGGCCGAAGGGTGGATCGCCGGGGCGGTTCTGTCATGGGAGTTAGAACTTTTTAGCCGAAGAAGGCTGTGGAAGGATCTGGCGACGAGCTCTTCGACTACGAGGCATACTGATGCATCAAATTCTCTCTCTCTCTCTCTCTCTCTCTCTCTCTCTCTCTCTCTCTCTCTCTCTCTCTCTCTCTCTCTCTCTCGTATTAATTATTTGGCACAGTGGAATACCACCGAGACCTGCTTTGGTTTAAATAACTCTTTTTCATCACAATCCAGCTGTTTCTTGAAAGTTGACCATTTATATTAACTGTTATTTACTTAGAAATCTTGTCAGGGCCAGTATAAAAATGATCGTGACGATACCTTAATTTTAGTCGCATAATGTTACTTAGCATTGCTGGAATGGCGTATGTTAGAATTTTGACGGAGAAAATAAATCAAATGACCTCCAATTGGAGGTAGAAATTCCTCACTTTGGTGGCTGTTCCTGACTAGCCAAAACATACTCAAACGAAAATAAAAAAAAAAAATCATAAATAATTACCTTTCAGTTACGAGGAAAAAGAGAAAGGCTTCACAAATTTCCCCATCCATTCTCCCTTTCAAGTTTAAAAACATAATTTCCTTTC
>JANJGK010005382.1:20000-47348 GCA_039081455.1 Macrobrachium rosenbergii
CTTAATACTGAAATGGGTGGTTGCGAAAACAATACTGTGTTTACTATGCTTGCTACGGATAATTCTGGGCTTATCATTTTGAGCGCTGATATGAGTGCCCCTTTGTTTGCCAATTGCTAATGTACTTGGTTTCAGAAACAATTCTGCAACCCATCGTTAACAGTGATGTTATATTTTCTATTTCTCCATAACACTGGGATGTAAAGATATTGCAGCACCAATTTACTAAAATTAACCGTTTTCATTGGAATTATTGTGACCTGAGAGGCCAACACTTGGGGAGTTAAATCCCCTCTGCTAGTGCAATTACGGCACATTGCAAGCCCCTTTTCGCACAGAGCCTCCCTTAATCAATTGATCTTATCGGCGTCTGCCATATTGTATTAAAGATTCTTATGCACAAATATGAATTCAAATCTTACCCTTATTTTTACAGCAGACTAACAGCTTGTGTAGTTGTTGAAATGACTTGAGTGGTTTACGAATTAGTTGAGACCAGTTTCTTACACGTTCAGTTGCCTGAGAAATAAGATGTGAGTCCGCTATTAAATCTTTAAGAAATGACCACATTATCCTTTATTTGAAAATACTTTGTGCAGTAATTACATGAACTGGAAAGCACTTGATATACTGTTGAAGTTATGAGGAAATATACTACATAACATTTGTAACGCACTTTTGATAATTTCCATAGGCAGCGGTAAATTCGCTTCAATTTTCTTTCGTAATATTACCGAAAACATTAGCTAATCCTAATTCTCATGGTCACTTATTCAACCATATGGTTATTGATTCGTGAAAGAAGCATCTTAAAGAAAATATAGCGATGAGAATATCATTGGAGTTTGCAGGACAAGTCATCTAAAGGGACCATAAACTTTAAAAGAAAGTTGCTGTTACGGCGTAAAGTTGCTCGAAAAAGCGATTAAATAGGGATTTTTTTATACAAAAGATTTGCCTGCATGACTATGTCATTACGTCGATAACACAAATCATCCTATAAAGCACAAATGAATCAGTAAATAAAATAAAAAAAATACTGTCAGTTGATGAGAGAATAGAAATTACACCGAAACTGTACGTGCCACTTTTTCCAATGGGCAATTAGGAGTCAAGGTGTAAATGCAAAAATACAAATACAGTGAGATATATATATATATATATATATATATATATATATATATATATATATATATATATATATATTCTGTATTTGTATTTTGTATTTACTTTGATTTATAGAAGCCTGTTAGAAAATGTGGCACATGCAGTTTCGGTTTTAATTTCTATATTCTCATCAACCGATATTATTTTATTTTATTCACTGACTCATTTCCTCGATACAAGATGATGTGTGCCATGGTATAGACATGTAGACAGCTTTAATGCTATAAAAGAATATTTTTAATACCTTTGTGAGCAACATTATGTAGTAACAATATCTTACCTTTAAAAATTTATCATTTGTATAGATTTCATGCTTGCACACTCTTACGATATTCTCATAGCTATGTTTTCCACTAAGATGCCTCTTATACACATCAATAATTGCATGGTTGTAATAAGTGACCATGAAAGAATCGGAATAGCCAGTATTATCGGTGTTAAGAAGGAAAATCGAAGCAAATTTACTATTTTGCGTGGAAATTTCCAAAGCTGCATTATATATATATATATATATATATATATATATATATATATATATATATATATATATATATATATATATATATATATATATATATATATATGTGTGTGTGTGTATATATATATATATATATATATATATATATATATATATATATATATATATATATATATATATATATATATATATATATATATATATATATGTATGTATATATATATATATATATATATATATATATATATATATATATATATATATATATATATATATATATATATATGTGTGTGTGTGTGTGTGTGTGTGTGTGTGTGTGTGTATGTATTTGTGGGGGGGATGGGGATAAAGAGAGGGAGAGAGATGTTCTTGGGCTCACTCTAGATGTTGACGAAATTATAATTATATGAAAAAATGAAATTGATAGATCTCCGAAGCAAAGCCGAAGAAGGCATGGAAAATAACGCATAAAAAAATATGAAAGAGAAAATCCCGCGAATCACCCGTCTTGGATATCTCTCAGCTTCATCTGTATTCACATCAGGTCTGTATATTTTTCCGGAGGCGTGTCTCATTATTCTTTAATGATTCAGAATTTAAGTAGATCCTAATTAACTTTGTTTTCATAAAGAAAATTAATTCCAAATAAAGCGGAAGCCATTAGGCAATTACATACTTGCATATGCAGAGAAGACAGCTAAAATTAAAGTACCTAAAGCAGTTAGGGTAATACAGGTTTCACACATAAATACACACAAACACATCCATAATATATATATATATATATATATATATATATATATATATATATATATATATATATATATATATATATATATATATATATATATATATATAGAGAGAGAGAGAGAGAGAGAGAGAGAGAGAGAGAGAGAGAGAGAGAGAGAGAGAGAGAGAGAGAGAGAGAGAGGAAAGGTTTGTGAGGCATTTTAATTGAAATAATGTTCTGTACACACACACTACTGTAAACTCGTGAAATAAGGGATTACTACAGCATTCACGTTTAAAAATTCTGTTAGTGATTCTGAATCTCCCCAGCCTTCTTACAGTGCTAAATCACTGGAACTGTCGTGGTCAAAGGAATTTTGAAAATCGATCCTCAGTCGATAAATTCACAATATCAATTTCGGTCATGTGCCAGGACATTATTTTCAGAATATGAACGTAGGACCTAATTGCCATCATTTTCCATCATTCACCTACATCATGGAACGTTATTTTCAAGGAAACTAACTGAAATAAATTATATTACGGGTAGAAATCTAAAGCTCCCTAATGGACTGGATTGCAATACAATTGCTTCAGCATCGACACTGTTGCAACCTCAATATATTAACTTAGGGTTACAGTAAACAAAAGCGCCAAGACAATTTAATGGAGAGGTTGTTAGGGCGACGAATTTTGTCGCCCTAACAACCTCTCTATTAAATTTTCCTGGCCCATATTCTCTTTTCAGGGAGATGGTAATTGTTATCTCAGCCGCATCGATTATGGCTAAAATTAGGTCGGACTCTCTAGGAAGAGCAGCGTAGATGAGGTTAATAAGTTCCTTTCACCGAGATACACCAGCATTGTAGCACCGTCTCTCACATTTTAGGTTAAACAGTGGCCTCCTTAGCTCAGGGGCAGAGCACTGGTCTTGTAAACCAGGGGTCGAGAGTTCGATTCTCTCAGGGGGTAGGAATATTAATATTATAAAGACACCTTTCCACAAATATCATTGACAAATGATTATCGCTAGAGCTGCTCTCGCTTTCTGGTGTTTTTGCCGTCCTTTGGCTAGAATATAAAGATGAGTGGAAGAGACATCTTGAATACTTTTGCCCCTTTGGGCAAACCTAAAAGAATGGATTCGATTGGATTACATTTTTCTGTGCACCCGACATATGACCTCGCCTGTGAAGTAATTTTCGTCCATCCAGGGGTAAAAGAAGAAGACATTTCCGCTTTCAGCTAATGCTCAACAATAGAGTGATTATAAAATTCCCCGATCATATGCGGTTTGAAATGGTAGTGCAGGAATATGAGGACAAATCTATTGATATTGTTGAAGGTAAGGCTGTAAGAGTTATTAATCTGAGTAGTGTTTACACATATGTTTCAGTAAGATATGCACCGTTTGATATGGATGATGATTTGGTCATCGATGTCTTAAGTTGGTACGGGATGGTGCACTCTGTGCGACACAACAGGTTTTCCCACGGAAGAGCAAGGGAATTGTTGAACGGTATCCGAACGGCAAGGATGGAGGTAAGAGAGAGCATTCCTCCGTCGGTTAACATATGTGGACACAGTAATTTTTATTTATCAAGGCCAACCTAAAATTTGCTATAATTGCGGAAGGACGACACATCTAGCTGTTAATTGCACTATGGAAAGCGAATCCAGGTTAAATGATTTTGACATGGCAAATTTCCCGATTCTTCCTAAAATTAATGACGGTTCAGATGCATCAGAAATGTCGGATGTAGGTGGAGATGCGACTGATGTTACGTCAAAAGCATTATATGGTTGTATCGATGAAGAACCGAAGAAAGATCAGGGAACTACACAATTGAGAAACAGTATAACTGAAGGTAGTCAACGGGAGTTCAATGTATTCACAGTCGAATCAAGCCCAAATACTGGTGTTCAGGAAACTGGTGGTAATGAGGCAAGATGTGATAATATCGATACTGGTACTTTTAGTACTGAGAAGGATAATAAGTGCCCTAGTCTCCCGTACCCTCTGAGCATTCAATTTCGGGGAGGTTATAGAGTGCAGGGGTCACCTGATGTTCCGCAGATGAAGGTGAACCATGGGGATGTATGTAAGGAACAGCTCAGTGATGAGGAAGGTTTGAAGGAAATGACTGGTAGGGCGTCAGTTCATCAGAAAGATGAGCCCACAGATGTAGTGACCTTCGGGAATGAATCTGGAATGGAATTATGCGAGAATATAGTGCTGGGCAATGAGGATGAAAATGAAGAGCGGATCTTGGACACAGCAACTGAAAGCCAGTGGAATATTAATATGGAAAGGGTTGGCAAGATGAAACTTGCAAGAGAAGTTTTATCACAAGAGGAGAGGAAAGAATCGAAAATACAAAGCAATGACAGAGTACCGAAAAAGAAGTTATGGCTTTTCTCTTTTCCATGGCTGTAATAATTGCGACGTTAAATGTCAATGGCTTGAACGATGTAAATAAATAGATGAAGGTGGTATCACTTATGGCGCAGTATAAGTAGACATTTTATTGATACAAGAGCGTAATGTGAGAGACCTACAAGTCTTCAACTATTTAAATAACTGTTGTAATATTATATTGAACTCGACGGTTTGTTTAAAAGGAGGGACTATGTTCTGTATTCCTAGAAAGAAGGATATAGTAGTTTTGTCAACAGACAAAGGTTGTGACTGACGGATACTGGGTATTAGGGTAAGATTTAATGATTGCATTATCCCGATTGTAAATGTATATGCCCCTACAGGTTCGGGGAGGACTAGAGAGGGAGAGAGAGGAGTTGTTTGGGAATGATCTCACCTTTTTTCCTGAGACACAACATTGCTTCCCTGATATTGGGTGGTGACTTCAATTGTGTGACATGTCTCAGGTACTGTAGCGATGACAATAGATATTTAGAGCCCAAAGCACTGGGTACTCTGGTTCATAATCTAGAGTTAAAGAATAATTATCAATTTTTCTAGAGGTGTCCCTCAAAATACGTATCTACAAGAAAATTATGGGTCTCGAATAGAAAGAATTTACACTGTTAATTTGTTCCATCACATGATGAGACCACAGACAGTCCATATTAATTTTTCAGATCACAGTATGGTCCTCTTAACTATAAAGGTTATTGATTTAAAAACATCAACTGATTACTGGAAATTGAACATAAAAATTTTGGACTCTGATAATATAGAAGAGCAATTTCAAAACTTGTGGAAACTGGTACAACCTTATAAGTGTATGTTCCCTGATATATTGGAATGGTGGGATTGGGCAAAGCTACGCTCTAAAGATTTTTTTGTTAAATTATCCAAGAAGATTTCACAAGAAAAATATTGGTTACTGAACCTATTACATTGGAGGTTACAACAATTAAATGATATCCATTATAGAATTGGGGGTAAGTACGACATGATCCAAACACTGAAAAAGAGGATTTGTGATATACAGAATGAGTTTTTAGAAGGGGTGGAGATTAGGATAAAAACTGATGAGATATCGAAAGGTGAACGAGTTTCTTCCTATTTGCTTGGCAAAGAGAGAACTAAAAGAATAAATCATTGTTTTACGAAACTTAAAACGGAGGGTGGCACGACTGTTGAGGGGAAGAATGCGATTTCTGTGCGAATTAAGGAATATTTTGAGATCATGTTTCGTTTGGTCGAAGGAGACCGACAGTATATGACCTTTTTTCTGGGCAAGTGTCGGCCAGTGCTGAATGCTCAAAAACCTGCAGGCTTTGTCTACTGAGATTCAGTCAGAGGAGGCGTGGTATTCTATGAAAAAAGTGTGTAATGGGAAAACTCTCGGACACGAAGGTCTCCTTATTGAATTTTACAAGAAATTCTGGAACGTTATAAAACTGGATTTTATAACTGTTTTAAATTATATATGAGATGTAAAGCGAATGTCCACGAGTCAGTATGTTGGTCTTATCAACTTACTTGCAAAAATAGCTGACCTTGCACTAACAGAAAATTGGAGACCTATAGCGCTGTTAAATACTGATTATAAGATTTTTGCTAAGGTTTTAAAAAAGATTTGAGACAATATTAGACGATACAATTTCCCCTGAGCAATATTGTGCGGTCAAAGGGAGATCGATTGTTTAGTGTAATAGTACCATAAGAGACGTCATATTTTATTCTAATGAAAACAAAATAGATGCTGCCATCTTGGGCCTCGATTGGTCGAAAGCTTTTGATAGAGTGCATATTGGTTTTGTATACGAGGTATTAGTTAAATTCGGTTTTCCGGCAGAATTTATTGGTTTAATAAAAACTTTATTCTTACAATGTAAAAGTTATTTAAGCATTAATGGCTTTTTAAGCAATCCTTTTCCTGTCAAGAGGTCGGCGAGGCAAGGTTGCTCCATGTTCACGTTGCTGTTTTGTATTTTTCAAGAACCTTTTTATAGGGAAATTCAAGAAAGTAACGATATAATAGGTATTAGTCTTCCGAATCAGACAGTCATTAACGTACAAGGGTTTGCTGACGATTCTAATTGTGTCAACAACCAATTCGGTTACAGCTTGTTCCAAATTAACCCAGCGCTTTGAGGTGGCAACAGGTGCGTGACTTAACAGGGATAAAACTACGATTATGGGTTTGGGTAACCGGATTAACGGGCAGAACTGGACTTGGATTGGATACGCGTTGTTCATGGTATGGTTATTTTTGGCATTATCTTTTGTAATAACTTTGATTTGATTTACGATGAAAACTGGTCTCTTATTGCGAATAAGGTTGAAACTGCCATGAATATGCTGAGTATGAGGAAACTGTCAATTTTCCAAAAGTGTAATTGTAAATTCTTTTATTTTATCAAAAGTACGGTACATAGCCCATACGTTACCCCCAATAAAGAAATATATTTGTAAGATTAATGCATGTATCTTTCGGTACATTTGGAAGGGGGTGTATAATAATCTAATAAAAGGGGCTACGTTGTGTTTACGTAGAAGTGAAGGAGGACTGTGAATATTTGATGCGTACTATAAAACTCAAGTTATCTTCAGCTTCCCTTCATTAAAAGACGTTTTAAATGGAATTGGTTTGAGTGTGTATTATTGTAATTTAGATTTAGTCATTTGTTATTGTTACGAGATATAGGTGATGCATCTTGTGTGACCCCGGGCTTCTATTCGATTGCCATTGAGGTAATAGGAAAATGCATAGGCAAAAAAATTTTCTGTATGTTACATGTAAGACAACTTATTATTATCTCAAACTGTCTTCAAAACCAAGCATCGAGAGTGATTACCCGCTACTAGACTGGCTATTGATTTGGAAACGCATCAATGTTCCTTTTATAAGTACTTTGGAGAGGGAATTTGTATACAAATTTATGCATGGGATTTTGGCAACAAACCACAGACTGGAGATATTAAACATTAAAGGTTTAGATTTATGTGATAACTGCAGTGAAACAGAATTTATATTGCATATTTTTTTTTTATCACATTAGGCCAATTTTGTTGTATTTTCAAAAGGTGTTGTTTGAGATTTGCTGTATGAATCTGGATAATTTTATGAAGAGTTTAATGTTTAATTTCCACTGTAAATCGAACTAGATGAAAACAGCTCACTAATTTTATTGACAGGTTACTTGTATGCAGTGTGGGTGGGTAAAGTGAAAAAGATGTCGTTGTCTGATTTTGATTATGTATCTTAAGAGTAAACTTAATTATGATAGATGGGTTTTGCGCAGCACAAGGAAATATATGGAATATGTTTTTTTTTTTTTTTTTAAATGCTGGCTCAGTTGTGTACGGTGCCATTTCTTTATCACTTTAGGTCGATTATTCCGAATATTATTCAAGATGGATATTAATTATTTTCTGTAATACAAATTAAAGACTACTGTTACAGAATGTAATGTAATTATTATACGCTGAACATTTGCACAATTATAAATAAGAGAGCTATTTTAGTTGATTATTAAGTGCTGTGTATGAAAATTTGTAGAATATTATTACATGGAAGTGATCCTAAACAAAATATTGTAGCCAAAGAATAATGTATTTTGTACATTGGATATTTTAAATAAAAGAAAAAAACGATTAGAGCCTATTCATTATATGCAGAAGATAACGTAAAAAAAACAAAGAGACATAACTGACGATGGTTTCAGTAATATATATATATATATATATATTTATATATATATATATATATATATATATATATATATATATATATATATATATATATATATATATATATATATATATATATATATATATATATATATATATATATATATATATATATATATATATGTTACAGGAACAGAATCAACACTTTTTTGAAAGTGTACGTAACGTGATCTAGCGATCTTACTTCAGGAAAAAGGCGTATAAAGATTCGACCCATGATAACACTTGCATCCTTTCCCCCCCCCCCCCTCTCTCTCTCTCTCTCTCTCACCATGTATCGACTCTCTCATCGTTTACCAAAGCTCACCCACCCTAACCTCACTCATTCTCACCAAAGCAATTAAATGGACTATTTAAAGAAACACAATTGTTTCTACAAAAATAGGTTTATTATTCAAATAACCCAACAAGAAATGAATAAAACAAAGCAAAGATTAAAATGCATAATAAATGAATTATCGAGTCAAGATAACTAAACTCTAAACTGCAAAGCACTTCTGATTAAAGAAGTCTCATTATGGCTAATAGCCTGGAAATCTCCAGAATCACACATCCTCACAAATCGATAACTAAAAGTCATGTCCAAAAAAAAACAGTCTACCACAATTCCACATGTCATTCCAACATGTCCACAGACATCTGTTGAAAGAATTAAACATGATAGAAAACTCCCAAAAATATATGAAATGCAAAACACAATAATGGAAAGTGTAAAATGCATAGCCAAGATATGGCAAACGTAACATAACAAAATAATAATATAAAAGAGGTATGAATATTCATATTAAATCTCCCACACCAGTTCAAAAGTTCATAATGATTAGAAAATCATGGTAAAAATCACAAGTTCAATTTCCTCCCATAAAAACAGAGATTTGAAACTCTACCTTATCTGCCGATTTTCAAAGCCTGGATCCTCTCCAAAGCTTATGACTGGACAATTGCAGTTCTGTCACGTTAATGAACGATCAAACTCACTTTTAGGGCAGATTTTGGCATAATCTAGATCAAAGTAACGCACGTACTCACGAATATACATAACGCTTGGAAGATCACCTGACCGGCAATATTCCTGAGGAATCAAACTATTTGCTGAATACAAAGATTTTGCAACTGACGGCTCTGTCAGTACCATCTCTCTCCAAAAATTCTTTCATCACATCTTAAAGCATTGAAGCTATGAAATGCATATATGTGTCCTTTAAATAGAGCTCAGCCACCACATAAGAGCGTCTCGCTCTCCTTAACGGCAAACTAAAACAAAAGCATATGTTTAAAACATAACAAAATAGAGCTATGCTCAATTAGCAATGTCTACTGCACTGCAGCTTTAAGGACTGCTCTCATGACGCACTTCCAAAGTCACTGGGGTTGTGTTCTTAGAGCCTTTACATGTAACCTTACAAACACGAATAAGCTTTACTACTCCCACAACAAGAATTATCAGTAAAATAGCTATTAAGACAGTTAAAATTGTCGGCATAATATATTCCTGATACTCGAACATCACGGAATCGTCGATGTCTTCCAACGGTGGAACCGTCATTGGCACCTTGGTTGTAGGTACCGCCACTACCAAATGCTCGTTATGCGTATGACGCATAATTATCTTCTCGGAACTGTTGAATACAGCACGGCTAAGTACGAGAAAGTCCGTAGACAGGATTCTGCAGGATGAGTCGAACAATTTGGATCCTCGAAGGACGAATGATGTCGACTTGTTGCTCTGGCACATCATTGTAACTGCACATTCCTTGCAAAACACGGCAGGAAGCGTTCTGGTGGACTCAATGTGGTAATCTCGCAGGAACTGTCTAAAGTCACATTCTGTCGGAGTCTGTCTATGAACTAATGATAATTCACAACCACCCACAGATACAACTCGCAACTGGAAAATACTACTGTCACACACACACCTCTCTCTAACTAAAGTACAACTTGTCTTATAATCAACTCCCGAACCTTGATATTGATCTCCCAAAATGAACATGGTCTCTAATCTATCCCATGTCACTACTGAGTCTCCCAAAAAGCACTCAAAAAAGGTCTAATAACAAAAAGGTTTCATGTTACTGAACCAAACAAAACTACTAATGCAAAAGCCAAACACTCACAATGTGAACTAATTCCAAGTGTGTATCTCAGAATAATCACAGTCAACTCACTATTAAGCACAACAACTCTACGGAACTCACTCACAAAAAAAAACTATCCAACAAAAAAAAAAATACTCGAGAATCCTATCCAAACACTAAAAGATATCACATCTCGTAAAAGACATGAAAGTTCTACTCCGGTTAGCAAATATTTCGCAACACCTGACTAACTCTCAACAAAATAGCAATTGACGTAATAGCAATCGCTCCCACGATCTTAACAACTGCAACTACTCACAATACAGCTCCCTTAATTTTAAAAAGAAACTGAAAAAAAATCCAAATACTCAAACACGATCTCCCAACCCGAAAAAAAAAGATCAGACTTGTTCGGTCCGATATACTAAGTACCTCCCCCCAAAAAAAATCCTAAACAACAAAGATATTGCGTCAGATGATAAAACACATCATAACACAACAACACACTAACACACGGGTCAAATGTCGTATGAAATTAGCCCATGTCTCAATTCCTAAAATCATTCGAAAACAAATGATTAAGAACTTCAACATCTAAAATGAACAAGAGACAAAAAAAAAATAAATAAATATCATATATATACAAACATAAACCCATTTATCCCTCTAACTATATACAAACGTTCCATTACATGACTGTATACAAATGTTCCATTACATCCCAACTTTCTTCAACTTCGAAATATGAGTCAATTTCGTCACTCCAGTATTTACATCTTTAACTACAAATCTATTCCCTCTTTTGATCTCTACAATCTCAAAAGGTCCGTGGAACTTCGGACTTAATTTATAATTCAGATCATTCCGAACATTCACTTTAACAAACACTCTATCACCCATCGAAAAAGCTACTCCCCTCGATTTCGCGTTACTTTTCTCTACCATTGCACGCGAACTAAGTTCAAGTTCTTTACTGATGCGTGCAAATCTTTCTCTCGCTGTATTTATCAACGAAGTGACCGTAACATCACCTTGAACTCGCTCTGGTAACAAATCAAAAGGTCCTTTCAACTTGTACCCATACAAAGCTTCTGCTGGAGATATCTTAATTGTGTCATTCATCATAGTATTGATACTATATCACACTTCATCCAACGATCTGTCCCAGTGTGTATCGGAACCACCCACCGTCATGCGCAAAGCTTCGATTACTTTCCGATTCGCCCTCTCACATAACCCATTCGCTTCAGGTCTATACGGGATTATAGATACTTTCTTTATCCCCAACAAATTAGCAAGACCGTCTAAAGTCTTATTAATAAACTCCCTACCATTGTCTGTGATCAGACATTCTGGAACACCATATCGACAAATTATCCCCTTAAAAAACGCTATAGCAACTTCCTCAGCTGATTTGTATTTCAGTGGGAAAATCTCGACAAAGTGAGTCAACTCATCAACAACTACTAATAAATGTCTATAACCATAAGCGGACTCTGAGAAGTTACCCAGAATATCCATATGCACTCTCTGAAACGGCCTATGTGGTATGGGATATGAACCCAAACGACACGACACTCGTCGCTGGCTTATTCGCATTGCAAATAGCGCACTTCTTCACAAAGGCTTCTACTGCGGGAAACATATTTTTCCAAAAGAACTTTGACCTGACGTTTTCATACGTCTTGTCCACACCTAAATGAGGAGAACCAAATTTACAATGCACAACGTCTAGAACTTGTGGTACTAGACTCTCTGGCACGATGATTTGTGTAATCTCACCCATGCTTCGAGTACTTCGCAAGTTATACTTAACTTTCCTCACCAATAAATTATTCTCCAACTCTAGACCAGAAAAAGGTAACTTATACCCTTTCTTCGGTGAAACTCCCCTAAGAAATGCCTTAGCATCTGACAACAATTTATCTTCATCTTGCTTTTGTTCGAGCAAGCCTATGTCCCAAGTGACATTTTCACCCGTAATATAACACACTGCGTTACTCTCACTATCACGAATAACAATCTCTCCCGAGACTGCCGACTCACTATTTCTCCCCGAAGTATGCACTGTAGAAACGTGTATGTCCTCTACATGCGATCTCTCAGAACTACTAATATCAGAGACATTAGACACCAAATATTTACTCTCTTCTCCCACACAGGATTCGGTGTGTATTTCCTCATCCTCGACCGGAAAATATCTGCTCAATGTTAGGAACCAACGTGCTCTCTTGGGCGACAAATTTGGCTTATTAAAAAGCTCTAACAACGGTTGATGATCTGTAAAAATCTCAGCTTTATTTCCCAACAACAACATCTTAAAATGAACAAGGCTAGAGATGACTGCGAAAGCCTCCTTGTCCACAACTGACATCAGCCTTTCGTTACTACCATGCGTTTTGAACTTTCTGCTATAAAATGCAATTGGGTGTAATTTCCCTTCAAATTTCTGCATCAAACACGCACCTATACCTTCCTGACTCGCGTCAGTCACTAAGGTGAACGGTTGACTAAAATCTGGAAACTTCAAAACTGGTGGGTTCACCAAAGCATTCTTAAGCTTCTCAAAAGCTAATTGTTGACTATCACCCCAAACAAACTTAACGTCTTCTCGTAACAAATCTGTCAATGGAGACGCTATTGTAGAAAAATTCCGCACAAAACGGCGAAAGAAACCCGACATATCTAGGAACGAACGAATCTGTTTCCTGGTTTTGGGAACTGGAAAATTCACAATGGCTTTAACTTTCTCATCATTCACTCTAACTCCCTCTTTAGAGATAACATGTCCTAAATAGACAATTTTTCTCTTCAGAAACTCACATTTGGCCAATTTGACCTTTAACCCAGCTAACCGTATTCGCTTGAGGACTTCTTTTAACACCTTTAGATGTTCTTCAATTGTATCTGTGCATATGAGAATGTCATCCATGTACACAAACACCGACTTTCCTAACAAGCCATGAAGTACTGTGTTAACCAGTCTAGTAAATGTTATTGGCGACTGTTGTAATCCAAAAGGCATCCTATTGAACTCGTAATGTCCCTTTAGTACCGAAAATGCTGTATATTTACAGCTACTCTCACAAAGGGGAACCTGTAAAAACCCTTGCATAAGATCTATAGATGAATATATATTCTTGCCACCGATCTCAACAAACAAATCAGGCAAACAAGCTACCGGATATCTATCTGGGCATGTTTTTTCATTCTGATACTACCGTCTTTCTTAGGAACTGCAAGCAAAGGAAAATTAAACGGAGAATTGGACGGTCTGATAATGCCTTCCGACTCCCACTTCTGAACTTCTTTTTCTACTTCTTCTCTGATCTTAAAAGGAATTCGATATGCAGGAATATATATGGGATTTGTACCCTTTTCTAGGCGGATTGAATGTTCTAAAACATCTGTAACTCCTAATTTATCTCCCTTCAAAGCAATGATATCTAGATATTCTTTCAACACTTTCTCTACTTTATCTGAATACTCAGGATAATCAACTTTAGCCAAATGTTCATGCAGAACCTGACTTCGGAACTGTTGCTCCTCGTTAGGAAACATATTCCCGTCTCCACAAAAACTCACTAATTTATGCTCTTCATTAAACTCTTCAAAATCAATTACATAAGTACCCTTGTGATATTTTTTCACTTAGTCTTGATAGCTAACTAATTCTACTGAAGTCACGCCTGCGACTGAAATTTCATTCACTGACACCGTACTCACAACGTCTTTGAATTTCTCGGTTCCCTCAACAACGCACACTTGAGAAGGAAAATTCTTCTCTTTCAGCGACACTTTAACCAATGTAGGAACTCGCGGTTGCAATTCAATATCTTCCAACAAAAATCCTTTGAAAGATCTTTGCGGAATATCTTCACTCTCTAATGACTGTGTTACACATGTCTCAGACTGTGTCTTAGGTTTCTCACAAGTTTTTTCCCTGTGTATATATGGAACAAAACAGCCTGACTCACCTATTGTAATCCCCTGAACTCCCGTAAGAATGTTGATGTTATGTCGCATGCAAGAAGGGTGTCCTAGCAAAACCATTTCACCTAAGGCTAATCCTTCTATGACCAAAAATGATTCTACTATTGTCTTTCCGCCGATACAAAGCGTAAGAAATGACGTACCTAAAATATTCAGTTTCCTCGCTTGTACATCACACACTGTCTCACTAGAAGGGACTAATTTGCACTCTGGAAACCTCGAGTGAAAAATGTCAGCATTTACTAAGTTAACTGAGCTACCAGAATCAATGAAAATAAAAATTTCATTGCCATTAGAGAATCCACGTACAATCAGCCTAGGTTCTAGTGACTCTAAGACCTGATTAGTCATTATCCTGTGTCTGTTTTCGAACTTATCTTGTGAAAATTCTGCTGTTCCTTTGTGTATCTAGAACTTGCATCATGTGGAATTCTCCTGTCTTATCTAGAAAAACCTCCCCATGACTTCCCTGAATAATCTCTATTCTTTGTGGCTGGGCAAAATCTCCATCCATGATCTGAAGATTTGCAAACTGAACAATATCTCACTCTGCAATTTGATTTACTATGTCCTAGTTTATCACAATTAAAACAACGTATCGTTGTGACTGATCTCTCTGGAATTTTCTTCGATTCTACTCGTGCACATGTCTTCGCTGTTGCATCATTTCCCGAATGCGAGCGACTATCATTATTCTGTGGTTTGGAAACCGCAGCTGACATCTTTGCACCTCCCTGTACAAAACTACTGTCCAGGCTCGGGCATTTTGATAGATTTTTGTTAATTTGTGCAAACAAAAAGGATTCGTCTGTATCCTGATCAATTCTCTTATCAAAACTATCTACAATTACATCTGGGACCGACGTTAAAAGGCAAGCAAAGTGTAACAATCTTTCAAAATTATCTAAAGAGATATTATTTCCAGTTACCCATGGAGAGCCCATTATAGATTTCTTTAACTCAACTACTGCATCAAATAAATTCGCACTGTATGTGACAAGTGAATCATTGCCCTTCTTTATTTTGAGAAACTCTCGCAAATTCCGAACTGCACATTCACGTTGAACTCCGCCATAAGTAGCTCGTAGAAATTTCTGCAGTTCATTCCAAGTTTTACACCTTCTGAACCCGAAACTGCGTGCTCGTTTCCTAATATCTCCTTTATCTAAATCCAGAAATGATTTAGCCTCTGTTAAAGCTTCAGCGCCATTCGTAATTTTCTTGGAATTCAGGTAATTGTTCACTGACGCAATGAAAGTTTCTATATTTTGGGTTGGCTTCCCGTCAACTAACCCTTTAAAATTACTAATTCCCGCGCTAACGCTCGTCACTTTATGCACCACAACTGATTGGGATGTGCTTGCTGCATCGTCCGGCATTTTGTGAGTAATCACACGCCCTGAGCGTAACAACATAAAACAGAAACCAAAAAGGAACACTAGAGAAAGGTAAAAGTTACCCCCTCTAAAAGATGAACAGAAAACGGCATTCTGCGCAACTTACGAGAATGGGGTTCTTACCAATTTGAACAGAAAACGGAGCACCTATCTCTCGACTTGCTAACAGAAAACAAAGCTATGTGCAACCTGTGACGTCACCCACTTGAAGACGAAGCGGAAAAACACCAGCGTAATTAACTCACACTCGCCACTATTCACACTTATTTGGGTATTTTATTAACCCCAAAATTGCTCTAGAGATCATCCAGATCTATTTCACAACTCCCCACTCCCAGTACTCGAATACAGACGGAAAAAAAAAGATTCCCCGTATTAGCGCGTAATCACCCGTGTATACACGTAATCACGACCCAATCAGTCATTCAACACTGACTCGTCGCCTTGGGTGAGGTCGCCTATGCCTTGGGCATCAACGTTACCAATTAGTCTATTAGTAATCTCCCTATTTCGCTACCATTAAAGACATGGGACATCGCTCGCTGCCATTAAAGTCATGAGGCACCGCTGCCGCCATTAAAATCATGAGTCACCGCTGCCACCATTTAATTCTGTTACAGGAACAGGATCAACACTTTTTTGAAAGTGTACGTAACGTGATCTAGCGATCTTACTTCAGGAAAAAGGCGTATAAAGATTCGACCCATGATAACACTTGCATCCTTTCCCCCCCCCCCCTCTCTCTCTCTCTCTCTCTCTCTCTCTCTCTCACCGTGTATCGACTCTCTCTCTCATCGTTTACCAAAGCTCACCCACCCTAACCTCACTCATTCTCACCAAAGCAATTAAATGGACTATTTAAAGAAACACAATTGTTTCTACAAAAATAGGTTTATTATTCAAATAACCCAACAAGAAATGAATAAAACAAAGCAAAGATTAAAATGCCTAATAAATGAATTATCGAGTCAGATAACTAAACTCTAAACTGCAAAGCACTTCTGATTAAAGAAGTCTCATTATGGCTAATATCCTGGAAATCTCCAGAATCACACATCCTCACAAATCGATAACTAAAAGTCATCTCCAAAAAAAAACAGTCTACCACAATTCCACATGTCATTCCAACATGTCCACAGACATCTGTTGAAAGAATTAAACATGATAGAAAACTCCCAAAAATATATGAAATGCAAAACACAATAATGGAAAGTGTAAAATGCATAGCCAAGATATGGCAAACGTAACATAACAAAATAATAATATAAAAGAGGTATGAATATTCATATTAAATCTCCCACACCAGTTCAAAAGTTCTTAATGATTAGAAAATCATGGTAAAAATCACAAGTTCAATTTCCTCCCATAAAAACAGAGATTTGAAACTCTACCTTATCTGCCGATTTTCAAAGCCTGGATCCTCTCCAAAGCTTATGACTGGACAATTGCAGTTCTGTCACGTTAATGAACGATCAAACTCACTTTTAGGGCAGATTTTGGCATAATCTAGATCAAAGTAACGCACGTACTCACGAATATACATAACGCTTGGAAGATCACCTGACTCGCAATATTCCTGAGGAATCAAACTATTTGCTGAGTACAAAGATTTTGCAACTGACGGCTCTGTCAGTACCATCTCGCTCCAAAAATTCTTTCATCACATCTTAAAGCATTGAAGCTATGAAATGCATATATGTGTCCTTTAAATATATATATATATATATATATATATATATATATATATATATATATATATATATATATATATATATATATATATATATATATATATATATATATATATATATATATATATATATATATATATATATATATATATGTATATGTGTGTGTGTGTGTGTGTGTGTCCTGAGTAGGCTAGGTGTATGAAGAAGGTAGTATTGTGATGGGTCTAGAAATTCCAGACGCCGATGGCACGTAACCTCAGTGTAACTCCCCTGGGTCAGACGTATTTCTGGCAACACCACCCTGTTATGTATAGTATAGGCTTAAACAGATGGTGATATTTCCTGGAGGCATCCTCCATAAGGGTAGATGTACCATTGGAAAATAGGGCGATTGGGATGATAAGATTAAGGAATAGATTCACTATTTTGACAACAGATATCAGCTTTGAGAGGATGGGGAGTGGGAGAAAGATAGGCAGAGAGAAAGGAATCAGGAAGCTAAATTGATATTAGTAAATATTAGTAAAATATATGACATGGGTGAAAATAGAAAGAAAAATAATCTTGATATTTACTGGATTTGGGTGAATAAGGGAACAAGAAGGTAACAGAAATAGAGAGGCGTGTAAAGGAAAACTGTAGTTGGAAAATCTGTGTAATGAACTATACAGAGATTAGATTTTTTTTTATAATGATTAAAAAATGTAGTAAGAATATCAGCGAGGTAGAGCCCCCGAAGAAGAGCAGAGAATCTTAGTCTCCTCTACCTTCGCCCTCTCTTGCTTTCTTTTCCTGTGGATGTTAAAGTAAATGTGTCACTTGTTTCCCCAAATCCCGATTCTTAGATTCTTAGGGATTCTGCGTTTGTTTCTTTGTCTGAGATTAGATTTCTGCTCTGGGGAAGCATTTTCGGAAATGGCCATCCACTTCCATTTCCTCCCACGATTCAGGACGGGAGAACTCTAGAATCGCACAGGTATTTGCGTTTTTATTCTTTTTCTCTCCCGTCTTATTTTTATTTCTTTTTCTTTCCTTACTTTATCCTCACCTCCTTTTCAACACAACGAAAAAGATAAAATATGAATGACCTCTTCAACAGATGAAGGCGTTGCTTCAGTGAATTCTGGATTTGTTGAATGTTCCAATTCTCATGGCTTTTAACAGTGTTATAGTCTTGATATGCATGTGGTGCTTCTTTCGAGAGTTCCCCTACATTACATTTCTTTAGATTAATTGTCCTGTAAGGGGATGCATAAATTAATCGTAGTATTTCGCTCATCTAGAACTGATGTTATTAATCATTCGGAATAAGTGAAAAAAAAACTCAGAATTTATAATTTTCTTTTAGCTTTAAAGACATATGATAAATTAGTAAAGTAATTAAAAAAGAGCTCGTTTGAAGCTGCAGTTTCGCTATGTTTCAGCCATGGAACATTGAATCTGAGTGTTTTTAATAACCACACACCCACTTAAGTAATTCTAACCCTACGGTCAAGGAAGAGCGGATTTAACTTTCATCAATGGTTTAGTAAATGGTACGGCAACATTTCGCTGAAGGCCCATTAATGAATATCAGGGTGCCCTAGGTAAATGCATGACGTCTCACTGGGTGTCGCAGAATGTCTCGTCGAGTTAGTTAGACTCTCATGAATAATTAGGAACTGTTTCAGGAACACAAAGAATTCGGAAGATCACGTACCATCAGTCAGTCAATCTGTCTATCTATCTACCTATATATATATATATATATATATATATATATATATATATATATATATATATATATATATATATATATATATATATATATATATATATATATATATATATATATATATATATATATATATATATATATATATATATATATATATATATATATATATATATATATATATATATATATATATATATATATATATATATATATATATATATATATTAACGCTTTCCATACTGTTTAAAAACACACCAATAATAGCTTGTCTTTGATATTATTATTATTATTATTATTATTATTATTATTATTATTATTATTATTATTATTATTATTATTATTACAAGCCGAGCTCCCACCATACATGGAAAAGCAGAATACTTTAGGCATAGTGAAATTACCTGATCGTCTTTGATGGAAGGCGAGTATTTGCTTTCTTCGTTGCTGTCCCGTTTTTAAAACAAATATTTACACAGAACGAAAGAATGCTAATGAAACAGTTTGATAACAGATTTTTTTTTTTTTAGTGACTGCATATTACATAGGTAGATTTTATAACGTTTAAGGAAAGGAAGTGATGTCCTTGCCTTCATGACTTCTTGGTATTTATTAAATGCTTAAGAATTGCATGAAACACTAATCGAATTTGCTTGTGATGCACTTTATATTAAAAGATCGTGAACTTGCAAGATCGTAAGAAAATTAGAAAGTCAGTGGCGTTCATTAAAGATGTAAAGAAAGTAATAATAGTCAAGAACATGGCAGAAGGGACAATTTGCCCATTATACGATTCATTGAATCGACTTGTGGTTAAGAAATGAGTTATATCGCGTGTTACCTCCAAGAATGAAGTTCGTCAGGTGGTCCTTTCCACCGCCCATCCACTACAATGCAATTTTCTTTTTATATTATTCTTATTTCTTACTAAACCAGATTACGTTAAGCTGCTCAGACAGGTATACATATACATCAGGAATATAGAATAGAATATAGAGTTTGGGCCAAAAGCCAAGCACTGGGACCTATGAGGTTATTCAGCGCTGAAAAGGAAATTGAGAGTAGGTAGGCTTGAAAGGTGAAAAAAGGACAATCATTTCAAAGTTGCACTTTGAAATAATTGTTAGGAGAGGGTGGATAGCAAGATGGAAGAAAGATAAGGTGAATGGAGTAAAAGGAGTGAAAGGGGTTGCAGCTAGGGGCCAAAGGGACACTATAAAGAATCTTTAGTAATTCCTACAGTGCACCCCATGAGGTGTACTGACGGCACTAACCCCTACCGGGTATACATATACGATAAACAAACAAGAAAGTAATTTCAGCAAGCGCGGAACTCCTGTCAATCGATCACTTTTTACATGTTCGGCAAGAATCGGTTATCTGTCAAATAATAAGATTCTGTTTTTTATTTGTTTTTTTTTTTTGTGAGTTGGCATGAAGGCGGTTTCCAGCCTTCAATGGAATGTTCTGTTTCCTCCTCGGGAGGAAAAGATGGCTTGAAAGCTGCCTTTCAATGCCTCTTCATTGCCCTAAGCTCATCAGAGGAAGTCCTCCTTAATGTAAAATGAGTGTCTTGTCCTACTGGAAGATATCAACCCCATACTCTTTCCTTTCCTTATGTTTTTCGTGGCTCATTAGACCAGTCTTCTGTCAGGCTGACATTCTTATTGCGAAATTACCCAAATTGGCAATAATCATTAAAGGCAGACTGTCATAAAAGTGAAACTTCATCTGGAAGAAGAAAAGTTTTCAGTGGTTTAATTTGTTTTAGACTCAGTGGGTATTGCTCTGACAGGACAGTTCTTTGCCAGACTGCAGAGTCCTTGGCTCAAGAGAAACCGAGTATGTGGTGCCGTTTTTCCGTGCCAGTGTAGTTTCCAGTCCAGTCTGTCTCGGTGTGTGGTTATTTACACTGTTGTGTGCTTTCTGTGAGGTGTCGATCTTCGTTGTTTCGTTTCCCGACAATCCTAAGGTTGGTGCTACTTTACAGTTTAGTTCAATTTGAGTTTACCCACATTAATACAGGTGCCCTGTCAACTGAACTAAATTAATACTGGCGTTCTAAGCCGAAGAGATTTATATCAGATTTCCATTAGCTTTTTATGAAGATTTTTCCTATAGTATATATTTTGCATTGGGTAGGTTTTATATTTTTTTTATAGTTTAAGGATGCACGCCTCCGTTACAAATCCACGGGATGAGTAGTTTAGTCTTGAGAATGTTTTCAACTTTTTTCGTAAATATGAAGGGGGCGTATCTTGAACGTATGTGAACTGAGTTTAATATGCTCGTAAGTCTCGATACTTTACCGTTGACAGAAGATACTCGCAGGACCGTTAGATGAACAGTATAGTTATGGAGTTTTAATATGAAAATTTTTTGCAGGTGAGTGAATGACTTCTCTATAACCGATGACGTTTGGATACGGTTTGTGTGGTTTGATATTAAGCGTACAAGTAACTGCCTTTTCCAATAAGGCTGGCTGTTAATCATTGGGTGAGGTAAGTTTTTTTTTTTTTTTTTTTTTTTTTTTTACTTATGACACACGAGTTGACATTGCTTTTCCAACATGAGGCGTTTTCGTGTTTTCCGAGAAAAAGGAAGACAATCGTACTGCTTCATTCATCTAGCAGTTCATTCACGAATGAACCCGTTGTTCAGAAACTTCCTGAATAGTTATCACTTTATACACTTACTCAGGTTCATAAACAGCCCACGTACCTTTTAACTTGTATGCACCCCTCTCTACCCAAACTCCCCTCCCAAGCCCATACTAGGTCCCTGCCCTCCTAATATTTCAGAAGTCACTTTAACTTATCCATTATTCAACCTATTCTCAACACTACGTCAGTCCTTTCGAATTTTCTTAACATTTTGTTTCCTCACATTCAAAACCCATCAGTTTCATGGTATGATTGCTACCGGAAGCGGGCTCGCGCATTCTCTCATTTTACCATCCTGTATGGTTACTCCTTACTCTTCATGCGAATTTGATGTGGCTGTTCTTGAATTCATACTTGTTTACTCCATTGTCAGAGTTCCGCTTGACGTCATAACCTTTTGTTTTATGAAGTACTCTCAACTTAATCTTACACTTTCAAACTCAAACTACCTCCTGAAGTTTTCGCTATCTCCTGAAGTTTTCGCTGTAAGTCAGAATAATTATTAGTATACGTCAGTTCTTCTAAACTGAGTTTGACCTATTTTATTCAATATAAGTCAGAATCATTATTAGTATACGTCAGCTCTTCTAAACTGAGTTTGGCCTATTTCATTCAATGTTACTAAACCTGCTTGCTTTCCAAGCACCTCGCCTCACTTCATTTATATATCAAGTAACCATAAGGACGTAAAATTTACATGGATTTTTTTTATAGCAAACCAGTCTACCAAACATTTCTTATAACGTTGAGTTTCTTAACTTCTACCATAATATATTTTTATTGCTCTTCGTAATATTTTTCAACATCTAGACACTGATTACAATATAGACTGAAAGGGGGGAAAGCATTCCTTGCAGCGAGGTAGGTTGTCAGTTTCGATAGCACATCTTACTCTCCAATTTAAGTTTATAACATAGTAACTTATTGCTCTTGGCATCTTAAATTTTACAACGTAATTTAAAAATTTCAATTGAGACTGGAAGGAAGATAGAATGGCTGTTATTCAATTTAGAATAAAACTTGTCGAGTAACCTACTTCTGTATTATGAAGTATTTTTCTTACAAGAAATATACTGAAAATATATTTGTTGTAAATTATCTAAATTTAATCTTGAGCTAAAAGTTTAACATTTTACATATCTAAGGGGCCACCTTTGTTAGGGTGGCAGTGCTGCTCTAGCAAAGGTGGCCCAATGTCTATACATGGCAGATAAGTCTGCCATGTATAGCACCGTTAAAAACAATCCTTAGTAATAGTTTATTTCAGGTATTTAAATTCAGTCCGGTAATGTCTTGATAGGTTCTGTGATTGAGAAGTTAGTGTCTGTGGTCTCTGAGGAGAGGTTCGTTGTTTTCCTACCGGTGTCTTTGAGTGCGATCTTTGTGATTCCAACGGGTTTTAAGGTGAAGTCTCACGTCTTTGGTCCCATTGGAAACCGGGTGGTAAGGTCTTACATTAGGTTCCTAAGCATGTCTGAGGCGTCCCTTGTTTGAGATCCTTTAGTCAGTAGTCCGTAAGTGTGGTCTCCAAGGAAGTCTGTGGGAACTTCTTGTGTCTGATCGCTGAGGAGATTGTCATTTTGACAAGATTGAATTCGAAGTGAGGTGTATTTCACAAGTGTATAGCAGTACCTTGGGCGTGTAATACCCAGAGAAGGTTGAGGGTGGTTTAGGTATCTGATCCAGAGGAAGGTTGAGGGGAAATCCTTAGGCTTCTGGTAGCAAAGGAAGGTTGAGGGAAATTCTTAGGCCTATGATTTCCAAATGTTGAGGGAATTCCTGGGTCATGTGATCCCCAAGGAATGTTGAGGCATCATATTAGACCTGTGACCTTGGAGGAAGAGAGGCAGTGAATTAGGTCTGGCTTGAAGCTCTTGGGTATGACCTTATGGAAAGCTGAAGTGACCTCCATGGCAAGCTGAGTTTGTCATGGTCTTTTACCTTCAGGTAGTTACGTATCTCAATATTCCTGTTTTTATGTGGGGAAAGAATCTGATTTAGGAAAATTGATTACTGATTGGGTAACGGAGTGGTCTCATGGAAGTATAGCATTATCACAGTAGGGAAATTGTGCAAGATTTAGTAGGAAGTGCAGAATTTTTGTCTACCCATAGGTTGAGAGTGACTGCATGACTATCCTGCTGTTGTTAATGCGAACTTGTTACAGTGAACTTTTTTTATTTAGAAGTGTTCACTGTACAATATACATAGCCTCGAGTTGCAATATTACATGAATTTCTTGTAGCAATGTTCCTCAGTACCTCATTTAAAGCTATCTTAAATATGTCTTTTTCTTTATTATTTTTATTTTACAATGTTAATCATACAACATTTACCTTATATTTAATAGATTTTCTTTAATCTGCAAAAAGTTAAGTATACCTTAGTTTAACCAGACTACTGAGCTGATTAACAGCTCTCCTAGGGTTGGCCGGAAGGATTAGATTTATTTTGCCTGGCTAAGAACCCATTGGTTACCTAGCAACGGGACCTACAGCTTATTGTGGAATCCGAACCACATTACAACGAGAAGTTAATTTCTATCACCAGAAATAAATTCCTCTAATTCTTCATTTGCCGGTCGGAGAATCGAACGCGGGCCCAGCCCAGTTCTACCCGAGGACAATAGCAACCCGTCCAATGAGGAACTAATTTAATCTGCAACCATTCACAATACTTAGTCATTAACATTCAAAATGTTTTTGTAACATACACCTTAGGAAATGTCTTTCATTTTTAACTTATAATTCTCCATTAATAGCTTTTTCCGAAGATTCCATTTGTTTTAGAATGCTTAATAAAACGTTACTACTTATATTCTGTCTTTTCCTATTCCATAATGTTAATAGAAAGTCAGCATAAGAACTATAGCACAATTATGATCTTTATTAGTATTACAATTAAAGTAAAAAAGAACAACATGAAGAAAACTTTTGCTTCAAGTTACATTATGTAATCAAGGCTGTTTTTAAAAATTTTATCAGCTGCTGAATCTGATCACAAAAGCAGAAGATATGAAACACATCCTCTCTACAACCACAATGTGCGCTTGCATCCGTCTCTTTGATATTTAGGGCTTTTAGTTTAGAGTTAGAGGGTAGAACACCACGTAAATATCTAAAAATTCACGTTCATTCGGGAAGATAAACGGAGTCTAAGACTTTCCTGATTCTTTCCCGATTGTGTAATGGAAATGCTTGTCCGATTGTACGCTTAACATTAGGTACAAATTCTTTATATAATACTTTATTAGATAACACGAATATTTAGCAGATTCTAATAAGAGAACTGTGTAACTGGCTTTGTTAGGGCAAGTCTTAATTTCAGTTGGATCTGAGCAACAGAAGAAGGCTGTGGTATCTTATATTTAGAATTTTATGTAGGTTGAATTTTTTGTTTTCTGTATGGTAATATGTATCTTATTCCTTAATATGGATGAAGTATCAAGAGATTTAAGAGATAAAGGGTTAAGTTGAAATTCTAAACGGTGTCTTTTTCATTTTCATTAGTAAATGAAATAATGAAACAAATGTATATTGTCAATTGTTAGGCTTTAAGAGAGCACGTCAAAAATAATTTATAAAAAACAACCCTCTGCCAAGTTTGGTTTAGAGCAAGTCTTTATATGGAATTAAAGGCTGAAATTTTAACTTAGATATTTGAATTGGATTGTTTGGATTTCTCCCAACAGAACTTCGAAGAAAACTTGAAAGTCACGAACAGTTTAATAATACAAACATCAAAAGCTGCATTGATTCTGCTATGCCTGCTGTTACGATTAATGTTTAATCTGAGGAAAAAAATACTAGTAAAATAACAATTACTGCATTCTTCATTGAAGTTGGTGCCATCACTCGACATACAATTGTTAGATCCTGATTGCCTAGGAAAACTGTATTACCAGTTGGAATGTTTCTTTAAAATAAATTAAAACTAAGCTTTTCTTTATTAATTTTGTGTCTTAATGTTTTTAGTCTTGAATATTTTATTAAGTAATTATACAAAATTATAGTTGAGGTCTAGTGCATTTCGTAAAAATTTAGATCATGGTACGAAAATGTTTCTGATCACAATTTAGAGGAAATTACAATGTTGTATGGGGTTAAACTTTCAAGGCTTATGAAAATAACCAAATAAATTTGAGAACACTGCGAAGATCCTTTTGAACAGAGGCTGATGTTACTGGTTTTGAATTGTTTGTTCTTTGTAAATTTTTTTCTCCTATAATGTGATGATAGTTCAGTTTTTAACCAGTGATTTTCGAAGAATATCGGTAGGGGCTGAACGGAGGACTTATGCATCTACTCAGTTTCTTGAATCCTCATCTCATGGTACAGCATCTGGAGATAAAACTATAGAACAGTACATTTGGTTAGAGCCCTAAATTAGTGTTCAGTTAAGATTTCATGGCATATACAGTTTTTAACATGTAATCAGGATAGCAGTGGAAATGGGAGTTTGCTTACATTATTGCTGACGTAAAGTACCGGGTATTAAAAGGATACTTTACTGCTTTTAGTTCCTGGTACTTAAAACTAGGAGTTAAACTTGCTGGTATTTTTCTGTTTATGCAGAATATAATTTTTTTTAATAAGAGGGCACCTTAGGGGGCTAGTGCCGTCAGTGCACCTCATGCGGTGCATTGTAGGCGTTACTTAAGGATCTTTGCACTGTCCCTTCGGCCCCTAACTGCATCCCCTTTCATTCCTTTTGCTGTACCTCCGCTCATAATCTTTCTTCTTTCTGTCCACCCTCTCCTAACGAGAGAATCATAGTGCAGCTGCGATGTTTTCCTCCTATTACACCTTTTTAACTTTTTTCCTGGAAACTTCAGTTTCAGCGCTGAATGACCTCATAGGTCCCAGCGCTTGGCCTTTGGCCTAAATTCCATTCTATTTTTAATCTGAAGGCTAACCAGTGAGGCTAAGGATGCAATATTTAATGGGTAAAAGGTCTAAGAGTTACTTATAGTATACCTTTAGAAAATTAGTTTACGTGCAGAAAAAGCTTAGGTCTTGGAATCCCCGTCCGCACGACCACTTTGCGGACAAAATCGAGTTTGTCCATTGCCAGACTCACTACAGTTTGCCGTACACATGGTCGAAGTGTATGTGAAATGTTTTAAGCGAAGACCCACGACTTGGTCGTTGGTGAGTAACAAGTCTTTTTGATTCTGCTAAAGTAATTATATTTAATACATGCGTGAAAATATTTACTGGAATATATGACGATCGTGAACACGAGGATTATTCACTGGAATGAAATTTAACGATATCCG